>JAJOOE010025884.1:0-20191 GCA_036250405.1 Solanum raphanifolium | reverse complement strand
CAAGGGCACTTCTTTACCAATCCAAATTGCCCATGAGATATTGGGGAGAATGTATCCTAACTGCCACTTACCTCATTAATAGACTACCTACCAAAATACTGCACAACAAAAGTTTTGGATTGAAAACTCACATCTTCTCACCTTAGGAGTTTTGGATGTCTATGTTTTCCCTCTACATTGAAAACTCACAAGGACAAGTTTGAACCAAGGGCAACACCTCACATTTTTGTTGGATACCCTTTCAACACAAAAGGCTACAATGTCTTAGATTTAGCTACTAAAAGGGTTCATGTATGTAGAGATATCTCTTCTCATGAAACAATTTTTCCTTTTGTTATTGCTCCTGATGGTTCTAGTTTCAACTCTATTCTAAAGTTGCTTGTTCATAATTCTGATAAATTGACTTGTATACCTGATACAATGAACACTTTAGTTGACGGTGATTTACTGGACACAAACACATTCTGTGAATTTACTACTAACCAAGTAACCAATGATACCCCTGAACACACACTGGCCACAAATTCCCGGTCAGCCATCACCACAACACAGCTTGAATCCATAGTTTCTAATGATGCTCCACCAGCACCAATACTTAGGAGGACAACTAGATCAGTTCATACACCTAGCTATCTCAAAGAATACAAATATACATTACCCAATCTGCATCCCTCTACTACACCTACACCTAATCCACCACATTCACTCACCTCAGTCATATCAAACCATGAGCCTGTTTGTTTTACTTCTCTATGTTCAAACAGTCAGCAGTTAGTAAAGGCATTATCACATGAATCAGAACCTTCTTGTTATGAGGAAGCAATCTTGAATCCTGCCTGGCAAATGGCAATGACACAAGAGTTTGAAGCATTGTATGCAAATGACACGTGGGACCTGGTTCCTCTACCAACAGGGAAAAATGCCATTGGATGCAAATGGGTGTACAAAATCAAACATAAGGAAGATGGCAGTGTGGAAAGGTTCAAAGCTAGGTTGGTAGTTAAAGGGTACACACAACAAGCTGGGGTTGATTACACTGAAACATTCCCACCTGTGGTGAAAATGACTACTGTGAGAACCTTGATTTGTTTGGCTGTGAATAAGGGATGGAGTCTATACCAGTTGGATGTAAATAATGCATTTCTTCATGGTGATTTACATGAGGAGGTATATATGACACTACCAGAGGGTCTTATGGTAGACAGGATCAACCTGGTTTGCAGACTCAAAAAGTATTTATATGGCTTAAAACAGGCAAGTAGACAGTGGAATGATAAGCTGGCCAATAGCCTTTGCTCAAAGGGTTACACACACTCCAATAGTGATTATTCATTGTTTTATAAATGTAAGGAAAGTTCTTTAGTGTTTGCTGCCATTTATCTGGATGATGCTATTCTAACAGGGATTGACTTGGAAGAAATCACATCTCTGAAGGCTTTCTTACATGACCAATTTAAGATAAAAGATCTTGGAAAATTGCATTACTTCCTGGGATTAGAGATATTGTACAAACAAGATGGTGTTCTTATTTCCCAGAGAAAGTTCACTACTGATCTCTTGAAGGAGTTTGATGTCATGAATTACAAAGTTAGCACATCACTATTTGACTCTAATGAAAAACTCACAACCACAGATGGAAAGCTATTATTGGATCCTACTATTTACAGAAAGCTGGTTGGGAAGCTTAACTTTCTCACAAACACAAGAATGGACATAGCATTCAGTGTCCAACATCTCAGTCAGTTCATGCAATCACCTAGAGAGCCCCACCTTAAAGCTACCTATCATGTGCTCAAATATCTTAAGCAAGATCCTACTTTGGGGATTTTTATCTCAAATAAGTCTGATCTCACTGTCAGTGCTTATTGTGACTCAGACTAGGCAGCTTGTTCTGATTCAAGAAGGTCAGTTAGTGGATATCTAGTTCTTATGGGAGACAGCCCTATTAGTTGGAAATCTAAGAAGTAGGCTATAGTATCATTATCATCTGCAGAAGCAGAGTATAGAGCTGTGAGACAAGTAGTAGGGGAATTGGTGTGGTTTGAAAGATTGCTGAATGAGTTGATGGTACACAGTCCCTTGCCTATGCATGTGTTTTGTGATAGCCAAGCAGCAGTTCACATTGCCAAGAATCCAATTTTTCATGAGAGAACAAAACATATAGAAGTGGATTATCATTTTGTTAGGGACAAGCTGCAACAAGGGTTGATTGCTCTTCACCATATTTCCACATATTCACAGCTAGCAGACATCTTCACCAAGGCCCTAACTAGAGTTAAACATTCCACAATTCTAAGCAAGTTGTCTGTACTTACTGCACCTCCAACTTGAGGGGAGCTGATAAAATTAGTGAGAAAAGTCATACTAGTTAGAAGTAGTTAGAATTAGAAAGTTAGTTAAATCTGTTAGAAGTGTCAGATTAATTTCTTAGTTAGTTAATTTCCTTTCTCATGAATGTGTATATAAACACACCAATGTAATGTTTATTCTTTTTCAGTTAGTAAGGAATGCAAAATATCAGTTTCCGGTTCTCTCTAGAAGTTTCTTCCATTTCTCCTTCTCTCTGAGTTCAAGCTCCATTAATGGAGAACTCAAGTTCATTCCAGTATTTCTGTTTCTGATTTTGTCAAACTATATAAACAAAGAGGCACGATAGTGCTAACACTATGATTCATCAACCAATGAGAGATATACTAACTACAAATGACAGTGAAGACAATAGTAATAAACACATGATAACCAATACAAGACAATCACAACCTACAGATAATCATGATGATACAATGCAAATGTGGTCAATGCATAAAAGTAGATGCTCGACAAAGTTTCTCGCGCCGCCGGAAATGATCCCTTGGACTTGACAACAAATGAAATTCAATAAATATAACCCATGATAGTTTCTCGAGCTGCTCGGGATTGCCTCCTCGAGCTTATCAGCAAAAGTATCGAATGAGTTAAAATAAATACTTCTTTGGAACAAAAACCTCTGAAAAATGGTGAATTTCCTGTCAAAATCTCAAGTTTCCTTAAATAAAATCTATAACCCGCTCCATTGGAGCCCAAAACAAGTGAAAATCTTAGTAAAATCGTTTAATTATCTCATTTACACATTTCGTGCGCATGATTGCATACAAAACACCATCAATCCATTCTCAATTCAACTTTATCACACAAACAAACGGGTAGGCACTTGTCACAATATATTCTTACCAACCTAGAACTCCAGCTAGTCCAAGGTATTAGGATCACAAAAAGATTGAAAATAAATGAAAAAGGGCACACAATCATAATCAATCATCTAACGCATATAAACCTAAGTTTTAAATCAGGTAGAAGCATTCTATAACGCCAAACAAGGAATAAGGTTAATCCTAATATAAGACTTCACGACTAGAAGTTAAGTTATAACACAAAAATGGCCAAAATACAACCACGGATCATAAAAACCTAGAAGCTCATCCTAACATCTTTCTTTGTTACTCAATTTATATAAAATCTAACTAAGCCAAGACTCAATTCTAGATGGTCCCCAAACATCACTATAAATCATCATAAAAGGTTTTGAAGCCTGATATCTTTGAGAGGGAAAAGAAGATCGGTGATGCTTAGCCATTTCACAGAATTCACATTGGAATAAGGACATATTTTTATTTCTAAATAACTGAGGTAACAAATGTCTTAAATAATAAAAACTTGGATGGTCAATCCTATAGTGCCAAAGCATGTCTTTATTCAAAAATGAGGTAGAGTCCAAATAAATAAGATTCAGTTGTAGTGAGTTATTCTTGTTGTCAAGAAAACAAAGATCTCCAGATTCTCTAGCACTATCAATCATCTTTTTCGAGACCTTTTTTTGAAATTCACACAAATCGGAATAAAAAATACCACGATAATTAAGAGAACATGTTAATTACTGACCAAATTACAAGAGAGCTTTGAAATATGAAGAGTATCATGAAGTGTAAGAGATGGTGATAGTTTAATAGTTTCTTTTTCAGCAATTGCGGAAAAGGAACCATCAGCTATCTTGATTTTATTATTTCCTGCACAAGAACTGTAAGTAGAGAAAAAATGGGAACTTTCGGTTATGTCATCACTAGCTCCTGAATCTGTGATCCAAGAATCTATTTGGTTGGAATTGACATTAAGAAAAGCAGACGATACAGTACATATTCCAGCAAAAGAACACGAAGGATTAAAATAATTTGGAGCATTTGAATGACATTGTGGAGATTGAAGGAGTTTGTGCAAAATTTTCAGTTGTTCCCGTGTAAATGAAGACATTTCTAGAGAAGATAGTTGCCCCTGATCAAAATAAGTTATTTGGAGGGACTGACCATTTTGATATTGGAAGTCACAATTATCAACTCCCCTCTTCTTCTAGTTTAGTGGTTTCCCATGTGTCACGTCCTGAGCTACCCCTGAGATGCGGATACGGGACCTAGGATCACAAGTGACCCCAAGCTAACCATGCTGGCATGACATGAGCATATTAAGAATAATAATAACTGATGCGGAAGCTAATCATAAAGTAAATCTAAAATGATGGGGAATACCCATATACTAAAACTGAATATATCAAATCTGAGAGTTTAATACAAAAGAAATATCCAACTCGAAATACTAAGCTGAATCTAACTATGTTTGAAAATAGTCTCTAACTGACTAGAAGTGCTAGGACATGTCCCAGCTAAGTCTATCAAAAACTGAAACTAGAAGACTAAAAAACAGAAATGATAACATGACTGTTGTCTTTGAAGAATGAGGACTCACCACTGAGTGTTGTTGAACTGGAGATCGGGAATCGATCTAAGCATGATCTGGAAGTTGAGAACCTGAACCTACATCACGAGAAGATGTAGCGCAGAGTATGCGTCAGTACTTGAAAGGTACTGAGCATGCATGATAGAGTAAAGTTAAAATAAACATATAACTGAACAAGCAATAAAGCAAAGATATAATCTGAACATGATATATATATACTGAATGTTGAACTAACTGGATGCAATGACCAAATTATAACATGGTGAGACTGAATACTGACTGTACTGAAATGTGGTCAATGCAACAAAGTCTAACTGAACTGTGGGAGCTACTAATAGCCGATAATAAAACCACATGAGCTAAATGTGGAGTCTGATGTATACCCCCATCGAAAGGACTCAATATACCCTGCCACAGGTATAGAGGCATGACTGGCGTGATCACTAAATGATTCCCACAGAAGGAACTTACAACCTACGTGGCTCGTAGTTCTGGGACTATATGGGTGACTGACCCTAGTCCAACTCGGTATTATGCTACTCCCAATAGATTATGTAATTAACACATTATGACTGAATTTATGTAAAATACTAGATAGCTCAAAACTGACATGCAAATTGAGAATGCACATTAATATACTGATAATGACACATTCAAGACTGAGGCATGTACATCTTAAGTACTGAAATATCTGACCTAGCATGTGTAACTCAAGAACTAAAGAACTACATAGCTAGGGTTCTGAAATTCATGCAAGAAACCAAGTAATAACATGATAATCTGATTTGGAACATTTAAATAACTAATTCATGATAATCTACTAAAGTTCTAGAAACCCCAGGTCTAGTTAATAATAGGGAACCAAGAATCTGACTGAATTCTAGGGACCCAATGGGCGAAAGGAACCCACTAGTGAAATCCCACATACCTGGTGACGAATTTCACGAAGAAATCTTTCAATTTCGGGGCTGGAACTGATGGAATCTTGATGCGTTCTTGAACTAGGGTTCTTGACTTCTTTCTCCTCTTAGCGTTCTAATTTTTTTAAGTTTTGATGAATGATCTGACTTAGGTAAGTTCTAGTTATGTTTCTAGGCTAAAACTGACCAAAACCACGTAGTTTAGGGTTTAAACGACGTAGTTTAGGGGTCCAACGCATAGGGAAAAGACCAAAAGACCCCTAACTTAAAAGCTGCCGGAAGCCACCCACGGAGGGACCTACGGTCCGTAGGTTTGGATCGTAGGTCAAGTCTGCCCGACAAGGCTTCACTAAAACAAGCATAACTTTTTGCTCGGAGATGGAATTTTAGCAAACTCGGCGGCGTTGGAAAGAGGATTCAATTATCTATCATATAGTAGGTCATGGTCCACCAAATTCCTTTTAGGCTAAGAGTGATGACCATTTGAAGTTGACCCAATCAACAATTTCCCTCTAACGAGTTGTTGACCTTCACCAACGGTCCATAGGTCCAACCATGGACCGTACTGGTCGATCGTTGGTGAGATCAGAGACTATAAAGATTTGGGCCTTAACGACGGAACCCCACCTATGGTCCGTGGGTGGTTCTGTCGGTACTGGCACCAATTTTATGAAAACTAGGATTTTTCTTCATTTTCAGATCCGAGGTGTTACACCATCAATCTTCCAACATGTTTCACGGGTGTGCCAATATTTTTTGCAATGATCGCATCATGGTCTTTTGTTTTTGTCATCTCCATTATTCATTGTTACAAAAGTTGAAGAGTCTATCGCAGATTTTAGTTCAACATTTAAATCAGATTTTAACATAACTTTCCTCCTAGTCTCCTCTCTCCTAACTTTAGAAAAAGTTTCACGAAGTGAGGGTAGAGGGTTTTTTTCCTAGGATTCGCGACCTGACCTCTTCAAACTCTCGGTTTAATTGTGCTAAAAAATGTGAACTCTCTCATTTCTGCCCTTTTTTCTTGCTTTCACACTGTCCATAGAACATTCTCATTCATCATTGTAACACTAGTCTAACTCCTGCCACAAAGACACCATTTCATTATAATAAATAGTGACTTCCTTCTCACCCTACTTAGCTTGTCATAGTTTAATTTTTAACTCAAAAATTGAGAGACAATTTCTATGTCTCCCTAACGGCTTCCCACACATCCTTAACAGTGGGCAAAAAGAGATAAGATTTACCTAGGACTGCTTTCATGGAATTCATTAATCAAGCAATCATGAGTGAATTCTCTGATCTCCGAAAGTTCAATCTTTGGGTCTCCAACTCCCGATTTTTTTGTCTCTCCGATCAGATGTCCTAGCTTTCCACGGTCATCGGTTGCAAGTTTTACGGACTTTGCCCATTTCAGATAGTTGTCGACCATTACGAGCGATAGCGAAGCCAAGCCGTATAAAGGCGAGCAGTTCTTTTCATTTAATCAATGAGAAGTTAACTGGAAGAGCATGTGAGAAGCATTGCCTACTTGTGTCATCAAATTTTATGTAAGAGCTTCTAGAGAAAAACTTTCGTCTTCTATTGATGTTCCAGGAAGATGCTCCCCGTGAAAGACTCATTTTATCCATATAATATTAGGGGGAAAAGTCTCACTTTGATACTATGAAAGTTTAGATACTGCAAAAAGTATATCTTTATTCATAGTGTTTGCACAATATTTATAAGAGAACAAGTAAGACCAAATAAACTAATCAATCTGTAATTCTTAGAAAATCCTTGAATCGTGGGATTTCCTCTAAACTATTTTCCTAGAATAATATATTCTAATCTCATATTTACATGAGCAGATTATAATCAAATTTGCCAACTTATTTGTGGAGTAAATTACAATCAAATCTGTCAGCTCATGGAGCAGATTATGACCAAATCTGCCAACTCATTCGACAGATACAATTAGAATGCTTTTGGTTATAGCGGCATGAAAAAAATGGAAGATTAATCATGGATGTGAAGTTTGCCTTCTAGAACGCTATACTACAGCGAGAAATTTATGTTGAAAAATCAAAAAGATTCAACGTAGAAAGACATGAAGATATGATTTATCTATTAAAGAAAGCTCTATACAGATTAATCAAACATTCAGAGCTTAGTACAACTGAATAAATAACCATTTGCTAGACTTAAACTATAAAAAAACAAGAAAATTGGCTCTAACATTATTATTATTACAGAAAGAAATTTATGTTGAAAAATCAAAAGGATTCAATGTAGTAAGACATGAAGATATGATTTATCTATTAAAGAAAGCTCTATACATATTAAAGCAAACGCTTAGAGCTTAGTACAACTGAATGAATAACTTTTGCTAGACTTAGACTTTGAAAAAAGTTTACATGATACGGCTCTTTATATCAAGAAAATTGGTTCTAACATTATTCTTATTTCTATGTATGTCAATGATTTACTTGTGACAGAAAATAATATTGCATTGATTGAAGAGTTCAAAGAAGAGATGATGAAAGTCTTTGAGATGACTGATCTCGATGAGATGACTTATTCTCTGAGAATGGATATCAAACAAATTTATAAAGATGTCTTTGTTTGCCAAAAGAAATATATGAAGGAGATCCTAAAAGTATTTAGAACGGAAGAATGCAAGAGCGTGAGTACTCAAATGAATCAAAAGAAAAAACTGCAAAAGGATGATGGAGTTGAAGTTGTTGATGAAAGAGTATATCAAAGCTTAATTATTTGATGCTTAATATATCTGCCACAACAACAAGGCCTAGCATCTTGTTTCCTGTTAGTGTTTTATCCATGTTTTTAAATTGTGATATTGAGTTAGTTGCGCATGATTGTTGTTAAGAGAGTGATTAGGTATATCAAAGGAACTCTAACATATGACATCAAATTTAGCAAAAGTCAACACTTCAAAGAAGCAAGAAATAGTGGCAGTCAACTGCTGAAGCAAAGTTTATAATGACAACAGTTGTTGTAATTAAGTATTATGGCTGAGAAAAATTATGACAGATTTGCAGGTGTAGCAAAAATAAGGTACTCAAATATTGGTAGATAACTAAACTGTTATAGCCATATCACAAAATTCAGACTTTTATGGAAGAACTAAACATTTCAATATCAAGTTATACTTTTTTATGGAAAATACAAAAGACTGGTGAAGTGATATTGATTTATTGCAAAACAGAAAATCAGATGACTGATTTTTTTACCAAGTCATTTTATGCCTACATATTTGAGCTTCTTAGAGAAAAGCTAGGATTTTACAGCTCTTGATCCAGGAGGAATGTTGACGATGATGCCTCAGAACCAGGAGTAATCAAAGACTGGAATCTTTTAGCAAAAAGAAAAAAGAATAAAAGGGTGGGGTGGGGGGTGAAAGTTGTATACATTATAAATATGCCCCAATTTACAACAAACAATGGTTAATAAAACTAGCCCATTCACACACTAAACTTGCTAATTCTACAACTCAAGGGAAGCCAATGAGCTATTTGATTCCCAAGCAAAAGCCAAAATGAGGAAAACTAAATAGATGAAAGGTCCTCATATACCGTCTTGATACCTGGCCTCTCAGATACCGAACGTATACACCTTAGAGCTATTGCAAGAACCTCCTTCATTTGCTTCTCCATTGTTTGATTTCCCATCTCAGATGACAATGCATTATCAAAACAATCAAATCCTCCACCTTCTGCCACTTTCAACCTTACCCAATCAGTCAAGTCTACACCACCATCTTCACCAGAAACAACATCACCTGCACATTTCCCAGTTAGGACCTCCAACAAAATGACTCCGAAAGCATATACATCTGATTTGAAGGAAGGCACTGGTTTCTTGGAAGCAGCCAACTCTGGTGCACGATAACCTAACACTCCAGCATCAAGAATCTGTTCAATTGTCCCCGCTTGAGTCATAAGACGGTGAAGGCAGTAATCACCAACTCGTGCATTAAGATCAGGACCATCCAACAAGATGTTGGTTGCTTTAAGGTTTCCATGAGGAACCTCACGGTCAAAATGGAGATAATTCAGGCCACGCGCAATATCAACTGATATTTTGAGTCTTTGGGGCCAGGTTAGTGGTGGACCTTTTCTTCCAGGTCGATCTGCAAAGATGTCGCACGTTAAATGTATATACAGAAACCTTACACTATACAAACTACACAAAAGCATACAAAATAGTAGAGAAGTTGAGCAGGTAGAATCACCAATCGAAAATGAGGTATTTGCCGTTCATTGTGACCTTTTTATGAGCAAAGTACCACAACTACTGCTGAACCTTACTGCCAGTGCAGGGATATTAACCAAGTAAAGGCCTGCTTACACGTCCAGTCGGACCAGGTAACAAAGACATACGTAGTTTATAGGGACTTGGACCAGTTTAAAGTTTTCCAACAATAAATCAGAAGCTAGACTTCAGCAGTTTAAGTTGAAGAATTCCACAGTGAAAGTGATACTGTATTTCATGATAATGCAAACTGTTAATTGATTGCAGGATTTCACAAGAAATTCGAGGATCAAGAGAGTGTTTCAGGAGTTCCCTCAAGAAGAACAGCTAAAGAAAGAGAAATATCGAGAGAGAAGAGAGAATAGATTCAGAAAAGAAAGAGTGTAGTTTCATATGTGATTGTGAATGAACTGATTACAAGCTGTATAACGAATGAATGAATTAGCTGGACTCACTATGCTAACTAAAAATCCTTAATTCGTCTATCGCAGACTGAGAAAATTCATGCACCACAAGAACTGTCAAGATATCAAACTAACAAATTGATTACCATGAAATACTCAAACATATCAACTAATGAAAGATTAAAAGTATTTTATGAGTTCAAAGTGTTATAGCAAACAATATGCATAAGACGAACTGCAAGGTGGATGCGAGAAGATAAAGTTTACCATATAGAAAACTTGATAAACTTCCGGGAGATATGTAATCTGAAAGAATAAGCTTCTCATGTTGTGTGGGACCCCAGTAGTAACCTCTTAATCCCACCACATTTGGATGTCTAATGTTGGCAAACTTTTTAGCCTCTTTTGTGAAATCCTTTCTCTGTTTGGCCACTCCTTCTCTCAACCATTTCACAGTCAAGAGCAACCCATTATCTAGTGTTGCCCTGTAAGATGTCCCATGGCTGCTTCTGCCTAAGACTTCAGCTGGGGCCCTAGATAGTTCCTCAGCTGTAAAAGAGATTGTATCATCAAGGAAGAACAGCTCTCCAGCCAAATTATCAGCAAGGCTTTCTGCAGTATATGATTCTCCCGACTCTGGTGACCAAGTGAAATGACTTGTTTTCGAAGGGGAGAAACCTGTCACTTTCTCATCAGCACTAATTACTTCTGATGATGATGCTTTCCGTGAAGCAGCTGTAACATCTTGTGCTGAAACTACTGCACCTTCTCTACTGCTAAAACCAGAAGGATTTGATTGGCTTTGACGGCGGATGTCTTTGTCAGTAACATGTGCCTGAGAGTTCCTCGATGCCCGTAAGTAAAATACAAAAATGGCTAGCAAGATTAAAACAACAAGAACAACCACACAAGCAACAATGATCACCACTTTGATAATAGTTTTAAGTTGCCTGCTCTTATGCTTTTCTGCTGAAGCTTGACCCGATCCTGAGGGAGGATTTGGAAATTGAAGTTGAGAGTTTCCCGGGTAGAAAGATGATAAGGAAAATTTTCTCAAATTCTCAGGCACGACGCCAGAGAAGTCATTGAGTGATGCATTAAAGCTTTGGAGGCTGTTAGGCAGGTTTTTTGGCAGTTCACCCGAGAAATGATTCTCTGAAACATCTAAAGAAGTAAGAGAGCTAACATTACCCATGGAAGTTGGCAAAGATCCAGAGAAATTATTTCCTGATATATCGAGTACTTGAAGTGCAATCAGTGACCCAAATCCATCAGGAAAGTAACCAGCAAGCTGATTATGAGAAAGATCTAGAACACGAAGCTTAGGAGTACTAGCCGGAGGAGAGAAATCAATGCTTCCAACAAATGCATTGTTTTGTAGGTGAAGTTCTTCAATAGTGGGCATAGTTAGTAGAGAAGTAAGAAGAGGCCCATCCAGCTGGTTGAAACTGAGATCAAGGACAGTGATCTTAGGAAACTGTGAAATAACTTTCGGGATAGATCCTGTCAAGGTATTGCTCGAAAGGTTGAGGTGATATAAACGCAGAAACTGAGCCGTAACCTCAGGGATGTTTCCAGTCAAACGGTTTTGGCTAAGGTCAAGAAATTCAATATTCCCCCATTTCAGCATTCTAGTTAGATTACCTTTGAACTGATTTTTCGAGAGATCAAGCACCGCAGAAGTTCCAGTCACAAAGGGAAGTTCACCAGAAAGAGCATTGGAGGATAAGTTAAGAGTACGCAATGTTGTGGATGTTATCATGCTTATTGGACCTGCAAAATGAAGAGATTGAGAAAAACAGCGAAAAGAGTTGTTCGCAAACTTTATTTACCAAAGGGTTTCATGTATTTACCAGTGAGGTTGTTTCCACTCAAATCCAACTCAGTGAGAAGCAATGCATCTCCTTTCAAAAGATCATTCGGAATAAATCCGGAAAATAAGTTGTTGGCAAGTTTAAGCACCTGTAGATCATAAACAAAATTGAAACTAGGCAATTCCCCTGAGAGCTGATTGTAGCTCAAATCCAAGACCTTCAAGTTGCCAAAAGTCTGAGCTTCATTTCCACTTACAAGTGAACCCTTTAGCTGATTATGGCTAAGATTTAAATACTTCACCGACTCCGATAAACCTGGCAAAAAATTCTGCTGCTGAGAAGCAGTGTTCACTAGCAAATTTCCACTCAAGTCAACATGAGTTGCAGTGGTAAGCAGCAACATTTCTGCATCCAAATTGCCATCAAACATATTTCCGTGCAAATCAAGCACTTTAAGATTTTCCATCAGCTCAAATCCTTTAGGAATTTCCTTTGTGAATACATTAACAGATAAATTCAGGTATACCAAACCAGTCAATTTCATCAGAGATGAAGATAGAGCCCCAGAAAAAGTATTGTGACTCAAGTCCAAAGATTGCACAGACACAAGCCCTGAAATTGTGTCCGGTATCATACCGGAGAAGTTATTACCAGCTAATGACAGATTCTTTAACCTCCCTAACTGTCCAACCTCTGGGGGTAAAGAAGAGTTGAATAAATTACCTGAGAGATCTAGATACTGAAGGCTCTTAAATCTACCTATGTTATTAGGCATTTTCCCAGCAATTGAATTGTTAGCCATTGAAAGCTTAACAAGCTTTGTAAGATTAGCAAATACACTCAAATCAACATGAGCAACTAAACCCAAGTTGTCAAGAACAACTCCTGCAACATTACCACCATTACACATTATCCCATTCCAAGATGAAGGACATCCATTGAAATCAATAGACTCCTCATTCCAAGATTCAAGAAGAAACCCCGTTGGATCATGTTCGACACCTTTCTTAAACTCGAGCAAAGCCAATATATCCGGAGAGGGAAGCTGCCCAATGACAGAGCCAAAATAAAGAACAAAAACCATCAAGAACTTGAGTAACTTCATTCTAACACCACAATGTAAAATGGGGTTCACTTACAACAAGAAATCAATACCAGTACACCTTGATTACAACCACTACAAATACCATGACAGATAGCATATCGAAACGAAAGCAAGTCTCTTTCAAAGATGACAGAATGTAAATTCTTTTTTCTAGTAAAGGTTACAATCTGACACCTCAGATTTGCTTGCTTGCTTGCATATATAGAGTAGTAATTTTTTCAAGTTATGCATTTAATTAAGCTGCATTAAATACTGGAAATGGAATGGACCCAGAAAAGTTTTGGCCTTTAGATATGTTGAGAAGCTCAGGACCAAAATTCAGAATGGTATTGGTAGTGACTGACACGTAAACTTTTGTATCATTTCTCTCTATGTTTTTACCCAATAAAATAGGTCTTGTTTTATTATGTGGAATTCTAGTTTGGCTTTTTATTACCTTAATACAAACACTAGCTATTTCAAATTTTTGTTGTCTCATCATATCTTATTCTCCTTTTTACTACTACAAGAAAATGCCACAAAATAGTCGTTTCACTATAGGAGTAGGTATAAAGTGGTCTCTTAACTATACTTTTATCGGATTTAGTCTTTTAACTATTTAAAAACTTATCAATTTTGATCTCTTAAATATAAACCTAAGTTACTTGAGTAAAAATGGATAGAGACCAAACATGATAAGTTTTTAAATACTTAGAGAAGTAAAATTGATAAATGAACAGTTAAGGGACTAAAACCAATAAATGTATAGTTAAGAGAACAAATCTGATAAATTTTTAAATAGTTAAAAGACTAAATCCGACAAAAACATAGTTAAGGAACCATTTTAGACCTACTCTTATAGTTAAAGGAACTCTTTTTTACTATTAGTCACATTACAAAATTTCTTTCATTGCTCCCTATGTCCCAACTTGTACTCCATCTATCCCTAATTACTTGTCCACTTTTGAATTGACACACATATTAATAAATCAATAATTGAAATAGTCAGTTTACCATTTTACCTCTATTAATTATGAAGTAGATGAATTAAAAACTTAATATTTTCAAAAATTTCTACCTTTTTCAAAGTAATTAATTGAGGGGATAATAGGTAAAAAAAAATATCATTTTTTATTTGTCAAAACGGACAAGTAATTAGGGACAACTAAAAAAGGAAATATGGACAAGTAATGAGGGACAGAGCGAGTATGATTCACTTTCTTTTTTAGTCCGTTTAAAAAAGAATGATACATTTCTATATTAAGTAATGATTTAACTTTAAAATATCTATTTTATCCTTAATGAAATAATTTATAAGACAACTAAAAAAGGAAATATGGACAAGTAATGAGGGACAGAAGGAGTATGATTCACTTTCTTTTTTAGTCCGTTTAAAAAAGAATGATACATTTCTATATTAAGTAATCATTTAACTTTAAAATATCTATTTTATCCTTAATGAAATAATTTATAATCATACAAACATTTATCACTTATTTTAGATCATAAATTTTAAAAGTCTTTTTTTTATTAAACTTTGTGCCAAATAAAAGTAATTCACATAAAATGAAGCGGGGTAACTTTTTATCTAACCGTTTTAGACTTGAATTCTTGTGAGATTTAGGTATATATTCTGAAATTAATTGAGTGGTTGCTGCATCCAATTTGTAAAAAAAAATCATTCCTTGTTAATTTTATGGAATATTAATTTGGGATTTTATACAATATTTGCTTTCTTCTTTTGAGATTAGCATAATTCTTAGTACAGTAGTATTTTTTTAACTAGCTAGAAAAAGGAGGTTGTCAGGCAAAAGTTGGGGGGAAAGAGAAATAGCTAGAAATGAAGTGTGTTTTTAGCATAATTTTGTCAGTAGATATGGAAACTTTTACCCGCCTAAAAAGCATAGGCATCTTTTATATTTTTATAATATGGATATAAAAATAATTATATACAGTAATTGATACTTACAATATTTGTAATGGAATATTTTTTCCCGATCCAATTTATATGACATATCTTTTCTTTGGTCAGTCACTAAAAAAAATATTTTTGTCTCATTTTATTTGAGTTAGTTTAACTTGCCATGGACTTTAAGAAGGAAAAAAAACTTTTGAAATTTGTGGCCTAAAATAAGTGATAGTTATTTGTGTGATTACAAATCATTTTGTTAAAGGTAAAATGAGTATTTTACAATTAAATTGTTACTTAATATAGAAATATGTCATTCTTTTTTGGAAGGACTAAAAATGAAAGTAAGTCAAATAAACTAAGACAGAGAGAGATAACAACACATTTTTTATTTGGCAGTATTTAATACTCCCTCCGTTACTTTTTAGTTACCGTCTATACTAAAAATATTTGTTCCAAAATAATTGTCAATTAAACAATCAAGAGAGAACTAATTGTATTTTTCCAACTTTGCCCTTAACATTTATTATTTTAGAATTAAGAGGCGCATATATAGATAGAAATTAAAGAATTAATAAGGGATATATTGGTCAAATAACACTCTTTATTAAAAAATTTTAAGGATTGTGTTAAATCTTATCCTGACAACTAAAAACAAACAAAAGAAATAACACTATGAACATGTTATCTATATTGGATCCCACTTATTTAGCAAAAGAATCCATAATTTTAAAACATTATAAAATCTTCATATATATTTTAGTACAAATTAAACCTCTAAAACTATGAAGTGTAAAAGCATAAGGGACCATCATAGTGGGTTTTCTTTACAAATTACAAGTATTATTGTACTTGATGTTTCATCTTTTATTTATGTGGTAAATAAACACAAATACTATCAAGTGCGGTTTTGTTCTAAAAAACTAAGTTGAATATGAAAATTTGTATTGCTTATATTGCATTCCTTTATATTAAAAGCAATCAATTCATAACTTCAAAGTTAAATTATAAAAATATTCCTTTTATTCATTTAAAAATACTCAAGTTTTTAATCTAAAAACAAAAAAACTACCGCTACAAATTATAGTAGTCACAAATTTTCAATTAAAACCTAGAGAGAAGTATTAAAAACACTCATAAACTTGACGCGAATTATTAATTTTGTCATTAAACTATTGACAACTTTAAAAACACTCGTTTACTTGGCTAACTAAACTTACATACACGTCTATCATGCTATTCACATAAACGTGTTATTTACTCATGTATATGTAGAATTTTTTGCTGATGTAGCATACACGTCATAATGGATAGTATCAGTCCAAACCTCTCAACTCAAAGTATTGATAAAGCACGGTGAAAGAAAAATATAAAAAGATCTTTCATTTATATTGCCTCTAGATGTTGATGTTGTGATGCTCATGAGCAAGAAATGTCAATTCACCCATTTTTTGCTAACAACTCCCATAGTCATTAGAGAAGAAGAACCATAATATATAGATAAAAAAAACTAAAGATTGAAAATAGGCTTAAAATAGGTCATTTGTATGTAGAAATCCATGTATTATCATTTCACTAAACAAATTATATAATGTAATTCAAATAATATTATTATTCACCACAAAATAACATTTTTTTTTCATTATAATTCTTGCATAATTAGAACATGAATCAAACTATCCCGGAGTTCCACTATTCTTAGCAACTTTTTTAGTACTCCTTAAACTAATTCCTTATTATTTTCGAGCATTCAGCTCAAGAATATGTTCATTTGCTAATATGATGGCCGATCATAGTTCAGTAAAGTTTCTAAGTGGGTTCACTTAGACTACACTATATATGTATGAATGATTTTTATATTTCATAGGGGATCTTAGTCCTTTATTTATAGTTCTTGCATTAATCGGTCTGCAATTAGGTGTAGCTATATCACAAGCTCATCTTTCTATGATTTTAATCAATATTTACTTGAATGATGCTATAAATCTTCATCAAAGTGCTTTTTTTTTTTTATAATTGAATAAAAGTGAGTTTGAATAAGTGTACTTAGTCGTGGAGCATTCTCAGTCTTTGCTTTAGGAATCGTTCATGCGCATCTTCTTACTTTATAGCGGTTTAGGAATCGTTCCTACGCGTCTTCTTACTTTATAGCAGTTATTGCTCTGATTCACACACACGCATGCACGCACATGCGCACACACTCAAACTAACATGCATGTGAGATATTTTTCCACACATACTAACATGCATGATATTTTTCCAATGTCCGTATAGTATTCAATTAGTTATTGAGATTAATTAATGTGAGACTTGCATGTTATTTTTTCAATGTCCGTATAGTATCTAAATTATTGAGATTAATTATGTTATATTGGCTAAATTTTATATGAAAAGGGTCAAAAATATCCTTAAATTATACTATAAATTTTGAACAAAAACACACTCAATTCATAATTTTGTCAAAAAATACCGGTAACGTTAGTATTTTGATAAAAATGTCATTTTCCTGATAAACATATTATTTATATATATGTATGTATGTATTTGCATTGTGTGAGTTCTAGTTAGAAAGAAAGCGCCACAAATGATTGATAGGGTAGCTCATTTGGTAAAAAGGGAGATAATACTAAAGTGGGAGGCTCGTAGACGCTAGTAATGTAATGACTAGTGTAATCTTTTTTCTCTACATGAATTTTTTCTTATGTAAGCCTATATTATGTCAACTAATATATAGAATGCAATTTCTACCTTTCTAATGGGCCCCAAGGGAAAGGGTTTCGAATGAGCTAATATTGGGCTTTCATTAGCTGTTATCTTCTCAATAGCTATTGAAGTTGAGACAAATGAAAACCCTTCTTTGCAAAAGTTTCCACAAAGATTCAAGGAACACCATCATTTCCTCCTCCAAAGCAAAACAAGTGTACTCTAATAAATAAAATAAAAAATAATATATATATATATATAGAAAAAAGGCAAAAGTGAAAAGAAAAGGAGAGAGGCTCAAAGTGATATCTTATAAAGATACATGACCATAATCAAAAACTAATTGACATTAGTGATATCAAAAGAAAGCATCATCATCATGATCCAGTATTAATTAACTAGGATGGATTAGGTGTCTTTATGACAATTAGATGAGTAGTATATATCATCTATGCAATCAATGGGGGAACCAATTAGTAAAGAAAGGGGGGACCTATAGTTTTTCATGTGCCAATTGTCAAGGGGCAAAGAGCCGGAGACACAACGAAATCAATACCCTCTATGCCATGCAATTGCAACTAATATGAGTACGTATGGTAGAGATAGATGATCGCGTCAATCAGTTACAAATTCATTTTAATTTAATAATTTATCAATTATGTATATGTATTAAAACTTTATACAAATAATAAGTTTTTAATTCATTATATATTTATGATATTCAAATTTATAATATTCAAATTCTGAATTCCAATACGTTAAATTATTCACAAATTTTTCAAGTGCTAAAGAATAGTCTTCTTCTCCAAGAGTTACTTTATGTATGATGGAGTTGAGAGACTTTCCATGCATTTGCCTTTTCAATTGGAGTGAAAAGCAAGAAAATATATTAGTGAAAACTAGCTTATAGACTTATTGTTTCACTAGAAATATCAAAAGAAATTATGGTACTAATTTTGTAGTCTATTAGAGAATTCTATTCTTTAGTTTGTGTAAGGTTCCCATTCAATTTTTATTTTATTTTATCACACTTCCATGGAAAAATATTAGGGTAACTTAATTTTTTTTACGCACTTACAGAATTAGAATTAAGAAAGTAATATATATATATATATATATATTATAATAATTAAATAATTTTAAGTTTTTGCTCTAAAATAAATTTTATTTATTTATTTAATAGTAAATCATCTCATTCTTATTTCTCAAAATTCTAATGCGAGGGGGATGAGGCCATTGAAATGTCTATAATGGAAGTTTTTTTTTTAATCAACAATCAATTTTTTACTCAAAATAGTTACCAATTTACACAAATATCATCACATTCAAGTAATAAAGCAATGAACAAATGTAATTTAGTTGTGGCAATAAGTCATCTTATTTAGTTTTCTATGTTTTTTTCAAATATACTCTTGTTGAAGTAAGCACATTGACGGACAGATGCTTGCTTCAGCCTTCTCTCTTACATATACTTCCTCTATTCTATATCAAGTGAATTTGTGAGGTAATGTACACCATTAAGAAAAAAGTGTATACTTATTTAACTTTCTTTCCTCTTTCCTCTTTCCACTTTTGTCCTTTTAATTATTCTCAAACTATTCTTGAAAATATAAATAATTCAAAGTAAAATAAAAAATATGAATATTTAACTATCTTGAAATTATCACCTAGAAAATGTAAATGAGGGACAAAAATGAAAGAAATTTCCAACAACTTTCTTGAACATTGAGCAATTCGCTTATTTTGAACTATAAAAAAACTTTCAACAATTCACTTATAATATGAAATGGAGGAAAATGGGGGAAATATAATACTCCCTCTATCCCTTTTAACTTGTCCAATTTTGTCCCTTTTACTAGTCATTTTGATAAATCAAGAAAATACAATATTTTTTATCTATTATACCCTCAATTTATTTAGATAGTTAATGTTTTTGATAAAGGTAGAGCCTCTTAATGAGTAAATTAATTTTGAAATTCTACCAATTAAGGGTAAAATGATAAATTCACTATATAAGTTATTATTGTCTTAATAAGTGTGTCATATAAAAAATGTACAAGTAAATAGGGATAGGTAGGGGTGTACAAAACCGAACCAAACCACAAACCGAGAAAAAAAACCGAGTATTGGTTGGTTTGACTTGGTTTGGTATTGGAAAAAAAACCCGACTATTTTTGGGTTGGTTTGGTTTTAACTAAAAAAAAACAACCCGAGACCAAACCAACCCGACATTATATATAGAATTTTAAAATTTTATTTTATACATAAAAATATTTACTTTGATATAATTTTTAAATATTTCTTATACTTTTTCATAGTTTTTATCTTTTAATATATTA
>JAJOOE010025883.1:0-16678 GCA_036250405.1 Solanum raphanifolium | reverse complement strand
TCAGCATAACACATATTGGAAGTGAAAAAATTCTGGCTTGATTGGGGTATCCAAAATACAAAGTTTTTGAGTAATAATAAGTGTATTAATAGCACATGTTGGAATAAAACTCCAAGAATATGTGTTAGTTGTCAAATCGGTAAAGGTTGTAAGATATCTTTTGAGAAATAAGACTGAGAATATATCCTTGTTGAGAAATTATTGTGATGTATGAGGACCTGCACCTATTGGATTGTCACTACATATGAAATATTACGCCATTTTGTTGATGATCATACTAGGTACACTTGGTTGTATCCTTCGAAATAGAAATCTGAAGTACTTGAAAGAAGTGTTTGTTGAGTTCAGAAAATCAATTTTCAAAGAGGATTAAAGTTTTTCAATGTGATGGAGAGGGTGAATTTTTTAAAGCTAAATTTATTACTCATTTTGAAAATTGTGAGACACATTTCGTGCCCAAGTACTCCTGGACAAAATGGAGTTACGGAAAGGAAGCATAGACATATTGTGGAAGCTGGTTTAACACTATTGTGTCATTTAAGCTGCCTCTTTATTTGTGGGTTGATGCATTCTTGACTGCTATTTTCTTGTAAATAGGATTCCCTTATCGGTTCTCAAGATGGAACTCCCATTTTAAAATTGTATGATACTCATCTTGCCTCCAATGTCCCTCAGCTCCAGTGTGAGCACTTCAAATTTTGAATGCAAGAACAAAACTGAGGAGCCGACTATTTCAGGGGAAGTGTTGACAAGAGGTGAATAGTTACGTCACTGAGCCAATTAGCGTTACTGTTGTTCCAAGTAAGCCGACTGATGCTAGCTAGTATATTAGATGAATTGATCGAGGATTCAACTGAGACTGCTGTAACAAACGAGTCGATTGAGGCTATTGTACCAAGAATAAGAAGTCAAAGAGAAACAAAAACTCCAGGTTACCTTGATGACTTTGTTTTCAATGTTGTGAAAGCATAATTAGTTATTCCACATTGGCATATCGCAATGCAAGAGGAGCTGGTAGCACTCAAAAAATATGATATATGGAGTCTTGACTCTTGTTCCCAGGAAAGTAGGTATGAATGTAATTGGCTCAAAATGAGCATTTAAAATAAAAAGGTACAAAGTACGATTTTGAAAGTCTGCAACAGTAAGGATAGTCTTGAAAGACACCTCACAGTTTGACATATAATTCCTTGATAACATGGGCGGATCTATGTAGAGGATTACAACTGTGAGCAATTGTAACGACTACAAGTATGTACTTTTCTTAAATTTAATAGTAACGACTATATATATTTGCCAATTCTCACTCGAACTAATTTACATAAGAAGAATTGATACATGGCTTGTGCCTTCTTTGGTTCACCCATTACACAAATCCAATTATTACTACTTTAGTGTTACTTGCTAAAGCTTGAAGTGTAATTGTTTATCATAACTAAGTTAAATAGAAAAGATGAACATATTAAAGAATCTCTTCTTGTTTATCAGAAGGATGTTCCAAGATTTATCCTAAAACTTGTTTTGACTACTCATTTAAATAATGTTTAGTCTCTACAAGAAGCTATTATGAATGGGAATTGGAGCTGACTTCATTGTTATGTGGTTAACTTTCTTGTGTTCCGCTATCATTGCCATCGGTGCAAAAGGATTCAATCAGATACAGATTTATCAAAGACAACTGCAGCTGATGTTTCAAGTTCAAAGACAAGCACGTACGGAAGTGAACTTAAAGGCTACCAAGTATGTTGAGACAGGGCCACTAGCTTCCAATGGAAAAGAAACTTAATTGTAGAAGAGAGTGACGAAACATTCTGAATTCTGTAGCTGCATCTAGCCCAATAGATTGGCCAAGATCGTTCAACTCAACATGTAAAATGCCATCATCTTTTCCCCATCCCAAGTGCATTATAGCGGGACCCCTAGGTCGCTTAGATTGTTCTTTGCTAGCATCAAGATCTGATTGATTGGGACAAGAAACTCTGCTTTCGATTACTATTGAATTTTCAGATTGATTGGGACGTTTTAGTAGGTGTATTGTTTATGTTTGCATTTGATATGTTCGTTGTAAAATTGATGCCACCTGAGTTTAAGTGGGGAGCGTTAGAAGAAATTAAAGCATCATTGAAATTACTACAGTTGTGGAAAAGACAGATTATTATCGTACAAATTACTTGTATACTATATGTACGTTATAGTGTCTAAACAAGCTTAATGTTGATGATATTGTATTTTACTAGTGGTTCTTGTTGGACAAAATGATAAGCACACCCAGGATAATGTCCAAACTAAATAGCAATAGGAAGAGAGTAACAACGATACCAAATATTAAAATAGGGTAAATATGATACCCGAATAAGTAATGCAATAATATTGATGAATTCTCATTTCTCTCTCAGCGCACGTTAAGCAAGGCTAGCTAAAGTGCGCTCGTCGGCAATGGGAAGAACACGGAAGAACAAAAATCAGGTAGCGGAAAACAACATGATCAATGAAGTTGTACATGCCAGTCAATCAAAAATGAAAACGCCAATTTCGAGAGGGACTGGAGGAACCAATGGAACAGTAACACCGGTAAACTCACAGTTGATGGTAAGATGAAGATAGGGTTGGGGTCAAGACCATTAGGAACAAAAACAAAGGATGAGGAATTCCCAAAAGTAGGGGATCTGAACTCAGATCTAAAAATGACTGAAGCCAAAGTTATGGAAGCAACAAGGCAAAACGAACAAGGGGTAGCAGGGAGGAAGACTTGGAAAGGGCTATTTCAAGCTGCAAATCTAGGAGCAAGAGGAATGGAATTGAACTATGTGCCACCAATGATCCAAGAAGGGAAACAAATGGTGAAGCTAAGTAAGGAAAATGTAGAAATCGAGAATGAAATATGGAGTAATGCTATCATACTTTATATGATAGGCAATACACCATCCATTGGAGCCATCATGAGATTTATTGCAACAAAGTGGAACTTTGTGGCGAAACCCAAGGTATACCTGCATAATGATGGTTTCTTTGTTGTGAAGTTGAATAATAGTGAAGATAAGGAATCCATTTTAGTAGCAGGTCCATACATGTTTAATAATCGTCTTATCATATTGAAAAGTTGGACTGCAGACTTTGATTTTAATAAGGAAGTATTGAGAATGATTCTTCTTTGGGTGCAATTCCCAAATCTGCCGTTGCATTACTGGGGGTTGGGTGCGTTGAGTAAGAATGGGAGTGCACTAGAGAAGCCTATGTACGCGGATGAATGTACTTCAGGACTTGGGAGAATATCCTATGTTAGGGTACTCATATAAATGGATGTTACTAAACCACTACCAAGACATGTAGAGATTTTTTTATCCAAATGGTAGTAGGATGTAACAGAGGTGCAATACGACTGAGAGCCAATCTATTGTAATACGTGTTGTATTGTTGGGCATAGCTGTACTGAGCCCAATAAAAAAGAACAGAGGAACAAGGAAGGATATAAACAACAGATCGGGAATAAAGTCAAGCAACAATGGAAGCCTATGGAAACTACAGGTGGCCAGGTGCAAAAGAACCAGAACATGCATGAGGAGGGATGGCACACAACAAAAGGGAAATCAGTAACCAAACACATCCATACTGATGAAGAGATGGGATGACAAGTTAGAACAAGGAACAACCTCAATACACTGGAGGAAGGTGAGTATCTAAATGTGGGTGAAATAGGCCAGGGTAGTGAAGATAGAAGGGGTGGTACTAATAGGTAAGTCCCACAACCAAACACTGGATGAATATAACAGCATGGAATATGAGGGGACTCAATAAAGTGTATAAACACAATGAGCTTAAGGTGTTTTTACAAGAAAATAAAGTAGGAATAATAACTATTACAGAAACTAGAGTTAAATAGAATAATGCAGCTCAAGTTGTGATGAAGATAGCAAATAATTGGATATGGCACAATAATTATGTAGAGGACCCATGAGGGAGAATTTGGATACTATGGAATCCAAAGATGGTGGAGTTTCAATTAAGGGGTACACACAGACAAGTGATTCATGGAACAATAAAGGTGAGAGGTAGTGACATGATATTTGATCTAAGCATGATTTATGGTCTATATACATGTCTGGATAGAAGGGAAATGTGGTATGAGTTGACTCAATACAACATGAGGTGCAGACAACCTTGGTTAGTAATAGGGGATTTCAACTCTATTTTGCATATTGAGGACAGAGTAGTGGGCTCACAAGTTCATAAGGCAGAACTCAGGGATTTTAAGCAATGTTTACTGGATACTGGGTTAACAGAATTAAAGATTATGGGTAGGAACTATACTTGGACACATGGGCATACTTATAGCTGTATAGATAAAGCTTTGGTTAATGCTATATGGGTGCAATCCTGGACACATTTAGAGTGTAGCATCCTTGATCCTAGATTTTCAGACCACAGTCCTATGTGTGTAACAATAGAAGCAGGGGAGAATACTGGACCTAAACCTTTCAGATTTTTCAACTATTTGGCTGATCACCCAGAATTCATGCAGGCAGTGGAGAACAATTGGAAATCACAAAGACAGGCTAGCACTATGAATGAGGTTTGGAGGAAAATAAAAAGGTTAAAATATCTTATGAGGGGGTTGAGTAATCATGATTTTCAAGGGATTCAATCCAGAGTTACTATGGTTAGGACTCAATTGAAGGAGCTACAGGAACAAATGAGTTATGTTCAAGATGATAACCTAGTGGAGCAATATCAGATGGAAAAGAGCCTTAAAACACAATTGGAAAAGTGGAGGAATATAGAGGAGAGTGCAACCAAACAGAAAGCAAAGGTGTTGTGGTTAAAGGAAGGTGATTCAAATACCACATATTCCATACATTCATGAAGAACAGACAAGTACAAAATCATATCACAAGATTGACAGATGCAGCTGGAACAGTAATACAAGATGCCAAAGGTATACAAGAGGAGATATTGAGTTTTTACAGAGGTCTATTGGGTACAGCAGAAAAGTAACTAACCCATGTCTAGCCTCATATTATGGAGATGGGACCAGTCTTGAATAGAGAACAACAATTAGCTTTGATTGCCAAAGTTACAACAGAAGGTGTGTATAATGCTTTGTTGACTATTTAGGATAATAAAGCCCCAGGATGTGATCGTTTTAATGCTCTATTTTATAAGAAAACATGGCCTATAATGGGCAAGGAGATCACTCAAGTTGTGCTACAATTCTTTGATACTGGAGTGATGTGTGAAGCCATAAACTGTGCTCTTATCACTTTGATCCCAAAGACTAAGCATCCTCAATTTGTGAAAGAGTACAGGCCAATATCATGTTGCACCATTCTGTACAAGATTATTTCCAAGATATTAACCAAAATAATGTAATTTGTGATGGACACATTGATAGATCCTAGCCAAGCAGCATTTGTACCAAGAAGAGTGATAATGGATAACATTTTACTTAGTCATGAATTGGTGAAAGGATATGGCAGGAAAGGTATATCTCCTAGAAGCATGATGAAGATTGACATGCAGAAGGCATATGATTCTGTAGAATGGCCCTTTGTTGAGCAAATTCTGAGATTATTAAATTTTCCACCTAAGTTTATTAATTGGCTATGTCTTGTCTCACAACTGTGTCCTATTCCATATTAATCAATGGTGTGCCTGCTGCTCCTTTTAAGGCAAAGAAAGGATTAAGGCAAAGGGATCTTATATCCCCATATTTGTTTGTGCTGAGTATGGAGTATCTAAGTAGACTAATAAAGAACTTGAAATGGATAAGGGATTTCAAATAACATCCCAAATGCTCAAAGGTGAACATAGTTCAGTTGGGATTTGCTGATGATCTCTTACTATTTAGCAGAGGTGATGCCAAATCTGTCCAAGTGTTGTTTGATACATTCCAGGAATTCTCAAAGGCTTCAGAATTGATAGCAAATGCCAACAAAAGTTCCATATACTTTGGAGGGGTAAGAAGTACTGAACATGATCAAATAATGGCTTACACAAGATTCACTAGAGGGGAGATGACTTTTAGATATCTTAGGGTACCTCTTAGTACTAAAAGACTATCCATTGCTCAATGTGAACCATTGTTGGAAAAAATGCTAGGCAGGATTTCTTCATGGACAACAAAGTTGCTATCATATGCTGGTAGAGCTCAATTGATAAGGAGTGTACTGATATCAATGCAAACATATTGGTCACAAATCTTCATCTTACCAAAGAAGATATCACAATTGATAGAATAGATGTGTAAAAAATTTTTGTGGACTGGAAAGACAGAAGTAACACAAAAAGCATTAGTAGCCTGGAGTAGACTATGCCAACCTCAGTTAGCAAGTAGGATGAATTTGATTGATCTAGAAGTATGGAACAAAGCTGCAATTAGCAAGTTGTCATGGAATATGTGTACAACGAAGGATAAACTATGGATCAAGTAGGTCCATGCTTATTATGTAAATGATAGAAGTATTTGGGATATAGAACCAAAGCAGGCATCTTAGGTGATACAGAAGATATTCAAAGCAAAGAATTATTTCATAGAGGCTGGTATACCTTTGGAGATAATACATACAATCCCCAGATTGAACATTAAAAGCATATATAAGAAGCTAAAGGGACACTTTTAAATGGTTAGCTGGAAATGAGTGATATGTGGTAATCAAGGTGCACCTAAATGGATATTTATATTGAGATTAGTGGCATTGGGAAGAATTTACACTTGTGATAGACTGGACAAATGGGGGATGGACATAAACTTAAACTGCCAATTGTGTAATACTCAACTGGAATCTATTCAACACCTATTATTTGGGTGCAATTACACTGGACAATTATGGGCTAGGTTACTCAAATAGATGCAGATTCAACAACCATGTATGGAGTGGGATGGGGAACTAAAATGGGCAGAGAAGTGGTGCAAAGGGAGAAGTAGCATGGCTGAGGTCTACAAGATAGTACTAGCTGCAGCAGTCTATTTCATCTGGAAGGAGAGGAACCAACGAGTATTTCAATAGAAGAGAAGAAGTTGTGATGACATTCTGAAACACGTTGCTCAAGAGGTCTACTTCAGGGCCTATCTGAAACCAAAAAATAGGCTATATATTCAAATGTTTAGAGGTTATCCATAGTCTTGAGTGGTAGAGAGTTAGATGCAACGAGAATCAAGTGTTGGGTATGTCCAGGCATGTATGTCTTTTATTGTAACTTGAGCTCTATTTCTTACTTGGTAATAAATACTTTTATTTACCAAAAAAAAATATTGATGAAAAACTTGGTAGTGTCAAAAGACTACTACTAAACACTTTTTTATTTCTTACAACTCACAATAATATTACTTTCACACTATTTTCTCACAAACTAAAAAATAGTTTGTGGATTACTCTCTCTACTCTCTATTGCTTCTCTATTTTGGTGTGTCCTTACAAATGAGCACAAGTGCTCTCTATTTATAAGAAAAAATCTGCCCATTTGATGTCACTAATGACATCAATGGAAACTAACGATTCAAACTTGTAGGTAAACAACTTTTAAGCTTTTTGACATTGTTACAATTTTGCAACAATGGAAGACTAATGTTGTTTGCCTAATCAGCAAAGGATGACTTCAAAATATATATATGGACCCCACAAATTTCTCCCTTAATTTTGATTTTTCTTCTTTATTCCAAGGTTTGATCTCAATCTCTGAAAATCTTCAAACTTAAGAGGCTTTGTAAAGATATCCGCAACTTGATCATGAGATTTTACATACTTAAGCTCTACCTCTTTCTTGGCAATGCATTCTCGGATAAAGTGATACCTTGTGTCTATGTGCTTGCTCCGATCATGATACACTGGATTCTTTGCAAGTGCTTGCGCAGATTTGTTATCAACACAAATCATTGTGGCTTCAATTTGCGGCAAATTGAGTTCCTTCAACAATCTCCTCAACTAAATAGCATGACACGTACATTATGTCGCTGCCACGTATTCAGCTTCACAAGTCAAAAAAGTAACAATTGATTGTTTCTTTGAACTCCAAGAAATAACATAATCACCCAAGAAAAACACAAAACCAGATGTGCTTTTTCAACATCTCCCGCATAATCACTATCGTAATATCCCACAAGATTAAAATCATCAGAAGAAGAATAAAATAGTCCAAGGTCGATCGTACCTTTTAGGTAACGAAGAATTCTTTTAGCGACCTTCAAGTGAGTGGAGGTAGGAGCTTCCATGAATCGACTTACTACTCCAACCGCAAAGAGTATATCTGGTCTCGTACATATTAATTACCTTAGACTTCCTACGAGGCTTTTGAACAGAGTGGAGTCCACCTTTTTTCAATCATCAAACTTTGACAATTTTGTTCCACTTTCCATTGGGATATTCACAGGGTTGCAATCAAATATGTTGAACTTCTTCAAAAGCTCTTTTGTATATCTTTCTTGAGATATGAAGATGCCTTCCTCCATTTGCTTCACTTCTAGGCCCAAGTAATATAACATGAGCCTTATATCCGTCATCTTAAACTCAAGGGACATAGCTTTCTTGAAAGCTTCAAATAAAACTGGGTTGTTACCCGTTAAAATGAGATCATCAACATAAAAACAAACAAGCAGAATATCTCCATTAGTATGAACTTTAATGTAAAGAGCATATTCATGTAGACAACGAGTAAACCCATTGTCTTGAAAGTATTTGTCAATGCGACTATTCCAAGCTCGTGGAGCTTGCTTCAATCCATATAAGGCTTTCTTCAACCTCAACACCTTATCTTTATGATTTTAACCACAAAACCCAATGGTTGCTGGAAGAAGTGGAACTTTGCATAAAGTGAAGATCGTTGGGGGTGAGTAGAAATGAATTGTTTTTCATAAATAGTAAGATTCCATTTTAATTGTCTCCCCCCTCCTCCCCGAAAAAAAAGAAGAGAGACTTGTTGGAAATGTGCTTGGTTGTTGACCAAGAAAGAAAGAAATGGGAGTCTTTGGGCATTGCTTGGGCTAAGTCAAACTTGGGACGAGTGTTGTATGGCTACCTAGTGATTTACAAGTACCCTCACTGCACTGACCATAGTAAACCCCTTCTCGTTGTACCAAAATAGAGATTTGATTAAAACGACCAAGTACAACATATGAGTTCGATCCATTAGGTTTTTTTTTTCAGAGAAGAAACGAGAGACAAGAAAACATATTTGATTACGATTAAAAGGAACAATCTCAAATAGACTAAGATCCAATTTCGGGTCATTTCTTGGTGAACATGATCTGCCATAATCTCTTCGACCCCTTCATTTATGTGCCAGAATAGAGAGAGATTTGGTAGGAAAGTGGAAGAGACCTTTTTGTATATGATAATCAAAGGGAGTGGGAACGCTGCAGTAATTCTTTGGAAAAGCCTGGTTCTCTTTGTCTTCAAGCTTTCATTCCTCAATCCGCGTCATCACGGCAGCGATGGATGTCCAACCTTTAGATCTCTTCTTTCTCAATAAAGGTGGGTAAGGAAAGTCCGAAGGCTAATCCGGCAACAGATGGCTAGAGGGCGAAAACCGCTTTTGCCAACCAAAACCCCAAAACTAGTAAGGGCAGTCGTGCCCCAACAAGCCACCCCAACCCTACCGCCAAATTAGCTTGACTTTACTAAACTAATAAATAAGGCTCGCGCCAGGCACTCAACATAGACTTTTTCTTCAAGATATCCATTCAAGAATGTCGATTTGACATCTAGTTGATGAATCTTCCACTTCATATGCGCCGCTAAAGAGATCAATAGACGGATTATCTCCATGCGGGCAAAGACTTCCTCATAGTTGATGTCATGCCTTTGTTTGTAGCCTTTAGCCACAAGTCTTGCCTTGCATCTCTCTACCACTCCATGGGCATTTTTCTTCGTCTTGTATACCCATTTGACTCCAATTGCTCGATGATCCTTGGGAAGAGTTGTTAACTCCCAAATGTTGTTCTTCTCTATTGACTGGATGTCCTCCTCCATGGCTTGTCTCCACCTTTGTCAGTAACAGCTTCATCAAAATTCATTGGTTCACTATCAGCAAAGAGACAACACAAAAAGTCAAAATTAGTAATTTCTTTTGTGTCATCATAGAGTTCTTGGATGCTCCTCATCCTATGTGGTCTTTCACTTGAACTCTCTTAAGTAGATGGAGATGCAACATTAGCTTGTGAAGGGGGTGGGGTTGCATCCTGTGCAGGTGTCATGCTCTCCTGTTCTTCTTCATCTCCAAAGTATGGAAGAAAATCATATGTTTTTTCTTCCGAAGCCTCCCAATTACATGATGCTTCTTCATCAAATTCAGTATCACGACTCACCACCACCTTGCTATTGTTTGGATTGTACAATTTGTAGCCTTTTGAATTCGCGTCATATCCAACAAACGCATACTTGACACTACGATCGTCAAGTTTAGCTCTCCATTGATGTGGAACATGAGCATAGCCTATGCTCCCAAAAATTCTCAAGTGCTTGACATTTGGCTTTCTTCCACTTCATGCTTCTTGAGGCGTTTGATCTCGTACATTTTTTGTTGGAGACCTGTTACCCAAATAAACTGCACAAGAAACAGCCTCGGCCCAAAATTCTTTTGGTAGATGTTTAGCTTTCAACATACATCTAGCCATGTTAAGAATTTTTCTATTCTTTCTTTCTGCAACTCCATTTTGTTGGGGAGAGTAAGGTACCGTTAGAGGGCGATGAATTCCATTAGATTGACAAAAGTCATTAAATTTTTTTGAAGTGAATTCGCCTCCTCTATCGGACCTTAATGCTTTTATTTCACAACCACTTTCTTTTTCTACAAGTGCTTTGAAATTTTTAAAGGCAACAAAAACTTTAGATTTTTGCTTTAAGAAGTATACCCAAGTCTTTCTACTGAAATCATCAATAAAGAGCAAGAATTATTTTCTTTTACCAAAAGAAGGTGGATCGATTGGACCACACACATCGGTGTGTACAAGTTGAAGTGGCTTACTTGTTCTTGATGTAGCCTCATTTGAAAAACTTCTCATTGCATGTTTTCCAAGAAGACAAGCTTCACACAACTGATTTGGATGTTTGATTGATGGAATCCCATCAACCATGTTCTTGTCTTCCATTGATTTGAGTGCTTCAAAGTTCAAGTGCCCAAATCGCATGTGCCAACACCATGAGTCATCTTTCATTGCATCGATGGTTTTAAGATTCAAAGGGAACAACCTATTCTTTGTCATATGAACTTTAGTAATTAAGTTGTTACTTGAATCTCTAAGCCAAAGATACATATTTTTCTTATGAATATCATATCCCTTTTCAAGAAGTTGACTCAAAATATTACTTTTCAATTTTGGCACATAATAAACATTGTTAATCAATTTATGGTCACCATCTTTACAGGATATCAGAATCGTACCTATCATTTCAATTTGGATCTTTGAGGTATCTCCAAAAGACACATTACTTTCACCGTCTTCTTTATCTCCACAAACTTATCTTTGTGGCCACACATATGATTGCTTGCTCCATTGTCAAGATACCATGAACTGCAATCATTTGTATCTTTTTTGAGTTCTAATAACAACGTTGATTCATCTTCGTCTTTGTTGTTGCCAACAAGATTAACTGTCTCTTCAACATTATTACGACATTCCCAAGATAATGTCTAATTTTATGACAGTTATAACACTCAAGTTTAGACTTTTCATACCTCATTTCATTTGTACCTTGATAGGCTCCACGTCTTCTACCTCCTCGTTGACCACAACTACGACCTCTGAATGACTGGTTACTCTTATCTTCATTGTTGAATTTATTGGTATAACTTCTTCCTCTTCCACGACCTCCACGGCCTCGCCATTGTCCATTTCCTTTGTAACTTTTCTCACCTTCAAATCCTTTGAAGGATGCCTGAGTTTTAAAAAATTGCTCTAGTGGCTCTTCTTTTCTCTTTTTCATTTTCTCTTCGTGGGCTAGTAAAGAACCTTCCAATTGTTCTACCGCCATAGAGTCTAAATCTTTAGACTCCTCAATAACACACACCACATAATCAAATTTAGGTGTTAAAGAACGAAGACCGGACGGACATCATCTACTTCCTCCCCGTATCTTCTTAGTTGATTTACAACAGCCATCAATCTTGAACAGAAATCCGAAATGGATTCAGATTTTTTCATTTTTAAAACTTCAAAGTCAGCCCTTAGAGTTTGAAGTTTTATCTTCTTTACTTTATCAACTCCTTGGAGAGAAGTTTGTAAAATCTCCCAAGCTTTTTTGAGGTGGTTGCATCAGCCACCTTCTCAAACATTCCATCATCCAAACATTGATGGATAAGAGTGAGGGTCTGTTGATCTTTCTTTCTTGTCTTTAACAAGACCTCCTTTTCATTTGAGGATAAATTTTCTTCATTAACGGGTTTTGTATACCCTTTGTCTACAATGTCCCAAACATCTTGAGAGCCAAGAATGACTTTCATTCGTAGACACAATTTTTCATAATTTTCTCTTGTGAGATGGGGTACTGAAAGGACAACAGACTATTATTTGTCATGACTCTGATGTCACGTTATTAGACAAAATGATAATCATAATCAGGATAATGTCCAAACTAAATAGCAATAGGAAGAGAGTTACAACGACACCAACTATTAAAATAGGGTAAATATGATACCCGAATAAGTAATGCAATAATATTGATGAAAAATTTGGTAGTGTCAAAAGACTACTACTCAACACTCTTTTATTTCTTACAACTCACAACAATATTACTTCCACACTATTTTCTCACAAACTAAACAATAGTTTGTGGATACTCTCTCTACTCTCTATTGCTTCTCTATTTTGGTGCGTCCTTACAAATGAGCATAAGTGCTCTCTATTTATAAGAAAAAATCTGCCCATTTGATGTCACTAATGACATCAATGGAAACTAACAATTCAAACTTGTATGTAAACAACTTTTAAGTTTTTTGACATTGTTGCAATTTTGCAGCAATGGAAGACTAATGTTGTTTGTCTAATGCAGCAAAGGATGACTTCAATATATATATATATATATATGGACCCCACAGTTCTTGTACGGGTCAAAGACATATATATGTATGTATATATATATATAGTGCGAGACATCCACAATTTAAAAAATAACTTGTCTTACTATGTTTAATGCTATGAGTTTTGAATTAATACGTACACAAACTAGTATCGGTCTTGCAAAATTAGAGAAAGAAAACTTTAGATCAATACAACAGAACTCCAGATAAAATAATCTCTAAATGATATAAATTTCTATAGTTATCTTCATTGATATAAGGGCAAAATTGAAGCTCCGCACATGGGACAATCTTTTTCCTCAGCAACCATTGTTTGATGTAGCTTGCATGATATTTGTGTGCGCATCCAAGTGTCCCAACGGTCTCTTCATGTTCAAATTCCATGTGACATATGACACAAATCTCTTCAGTTTCCGTTGGATTATCCACTCGTCTTTAGGTACAACAACCTGATGAGTTCTTTTTTTCAAATACTCCAATAAAGCATCCTCCTCCTTTTGACCATTCATATTGTCACCCTCATAATCATCAAAATTAAAGTGAGTCGGATATTGTTCATCAATATTAAAGTGAGGCAGATATTGTCCCACCCTGCTAATCCAATTAATCAATGAGATCATTCCTATTTGACATTATTATGTGGCGGATTTCTCCAAAATTGATTGTCTGACCTCATGAGCCTATCCACCGAATCACGATCACTCAAATTAGTAATATTAATTCTACCCTCCATAACTAAGATGTAACTTAATTGAGTTTTTGAAAGGAATAGAAGCGCAGAAATCAACTTAGAATAAGTTCCCAATGACAATAAATTATTTATAGAGATGCACATATTTCCTACTTCATTAATAAGTTGTAGTCCTAATTTGTTTTGGAATGAGATTTATATGAATATGACCGTAGTTCTATTTATGGTATTACTTGCTAAATAGACTTAATATTTAAGCCTTTTATTTTTGGAAACTTGGGTCCAAAGAAAGTAAAAGAAGATACAGCAAAATATAATTTTATATCTTTATTTTATTTGACAAAAACAGAAAGTTTAAAAGAAATAGGAGTATTAGTTGGAGAACGAGAGGAAATATAATTAGTTTTCCACTAATGTTTCTCTAAATGACAATGAAACAAATTGTTATTGAATGTATCAGTGTGCAACATTCACAACTTAACAACAACTTGTTTTATTAAGTTTAATGAGATGAGTTTTCAAATATACGTATACAAATAAGTATCGATCTTGCAAAATTAAACTAGGAAAAAAAAATTGAATTAGTACAACGGGATTTCAGAATAAAATAATTTCTACAAGCTATATAGTAGAAATATTTGTTGATGTGAAGGGCACAACTAAAGCTCGACGCATGGTACAATTTTTTTTCCTTAGCAACCATTGTTGCATCCTGCGTGATATTCATGTCTACATCCAAGTGTCCCAACGGTCTCTTCATGTTCAAATTTCATGTGACATATGACACAAATCTCTTCAGCTTTCATCGAATTATTTATTCCATCTTTAATGCACAACATGATGAATTCTTATTTTGAAATACTCCATAGCATCTTCCTCCTTTTGACCATCTATATTGTCACCCTCATGATAATCAAAATCAAAAACAAAATTAAAGTGAATCGGATATTGTTCATCGAGATCATCATGACTAGACAAGATCATCAAAGTCCATTCGATAGGATCAACCCTATTGACATTATAATTCCCAATTTTGATTGTCTGGCCTTAAAAGCCTATCCACCGAATCAAATTAGTAATATTAATTCCACCCTCCATAATTATGACGACACTTCTTTGAGTTCTTAAAAGGAATAAGAGCAGCATAAAACAACGTATAATAAGTTGATGGCCAATGAAGTATTATAATAAGTTGTATTCTTATTTCCTTGTTTGTTTTGGAATGAGATTTAACATTTATGGTAATACTTGCTAACTGGGTTTAATATAAGAAGCCTTTTATTTTTGGAAATTTTAGTCCAAAGAAAGTAAAAGGAGAAACCGTAAAATATAGTTTTATTTGTTTATTTGACAAAAACAAAAATAATTAAACGAAATATTAATTGGAGAATAAGAGGAATTATATAATTAATTTTCACACTTTAAGTTTCTCTTCTTAGTATTGGTAGAGAATGACATATAAAACGTAAGTTTATTATTATTTATTATTATTATTATTAAAAGTGTGAAGATCCTAACCTCAAAATTGGATTATTATTTTACCCCTATATTAAATTATTTATTTAATTAATTAAATAATAATTCATTATTTTGAAAATGTTTTCATCTTCCATCAATATTCTTAAGCTTTCCACCGGTACTAAAATAATTAATTCATAAGTTAGTGCATTAAGTTAATTATTGCATCATTTTCACCCTTTCACTTTAGCGGTCTAAGTTCTAAGTGTGCCTTCAGTTACTACAAAAGTTAGTCATATGAATTCATGAGGTTGGATTATCATTTTACTCCTATATTAAATAAAAATGTTATAAAATATTCAATTAATTAAATATTAAAATAGTAATTATATTATATTATTATTATTATATTAAATACCAATAATAAGAAGGTGTCAAATCAAAAGTTGAAAGATTAAAATATTTATAGAAAGCATATGCATTCGTGAAAACGTGTATCTGAACAAATTCTACAGCTAAGCCTTTTCGACTTCTCTTAATTAAAATTTTACTAACTTAATATTTTTAAGTATTTGACATTTTTAATAGTTGACTTCATAGAAAAGTTTATATTCATAGAAGTTGATACGTTCATGCATTAGTATTGTGATGCCATTATGTTTTCTTCAATATCAATTAATAACATTATAACATTATTCACTTAAATATCATTTACATTTTTTTTAAGTCTTCTTCATTTATTTGCTTTGAATATTTATCTTCATAACTCATCTCTAATTGTTTATTCAATTATTGCTACTCATAATATATATAACCCTCATATTTTTCATATTCATAACCTTCAAATATTTAATTTAAAATTTTAAGATATTTCTTGATATTCTTCCATGTTTATCTATATAAGTTCTTGTTTTTTTGTTTCAAGAGACCCCTACCTAAGATTATTCATTTCATTCTCCAGTAAACTTAGTGAAACACTTATATCATTATTATAATATTTGATTCATGTTTTAATTTGACTCAACAATCAAGAAGACTCTTGAATTTTTACTGATTTTGAACAAGGAGTTGCCTGTCAACAAGAACTCAAAAAATTATGTATTAATTCTTATCTCTCTTTCTATCTATATTGTTATGATTATAATCTTAAGAAATATGTATATGCTTTATTTTTCTTCTCTGTTTATTTTTGTGTGCTTTCCCTCTGTTAAACTTCTTTAAAATATACCCCCATTTGGTGTTTTTTATCACATCTTTAAAAGCTGATTTATATTGTTGCATTTACTCATTAATTATACCCATGCTTTCATAGAAATTTAATTAATCTAACAAATTTATCTATAAAAAAAATATGGGACAAACGTACAACGCACATGTCTAGAAACTAGTATTTGAATATAAAGCTACTTCAAATTATTGAAACGGATAAGGCACAAGTACCCTCCTAGACTATGACCGACATTCCAGATACACACCTTAACTAAACTAAGGTCCTATTTCCGGGGGGGGGGGGGGGGGGGG
>JAJOOE010025882.1:0-22124 GCA_036250405.1 Solanum raphanifolium | reverse complement strand
GGCATAATATATAAATATTCATTTTAACTTGGTTTCAGTTGACATCTATGTCCTTCAACTTTGAGTGTGCACAAATAAATTCTTAAACTTGTATAAAATTAAACAAGTAGAATATCCATCCTATGTGGCATAATACACGTAGGACTCCATGTAGGACACAAATTGTCATTTAAAAGCCACGTAGGACACAAGTCTCTATTTTTCAATTTTATACAAGTTAAGGTTCTACTTGAACACTCCCAAAGTTAGAGGACCTATATTCTAGCCGAAACAAAGTTAAATGACATATTTAGGTAATATACCTATAAATATTCTAAAACCCTAAACCCGCATAATACATAAATATGTCTTTTAACTTGACTTCAATTGGTATTTATGCCCTCAAACTTTGGGTATACATAAGTAGACACTTAAAACTTGTATAAGTTGAACAAGTAGACACACATATTCTATGTGACATCATACACGTAGGACACAAAATTATCATGTAGCATGACACAAATGACGATGTGTCTATTTGTTCAATTTTTATACAAGTTTAACTGTCTACTTGTGGATACCCAGAGTTGGAACACATAAATGTCAGTTAATGTCAAGTTAAAGGGCGTTGTGATTTATGCAGTTTTGATGATTGACAAAGAATCCAAAGGTACACTGTCACGACTAGTTGAATTCAGGAAATCTTTTAAAATAAATAAAGACAAGAGTGCAGAAATCAAGAAATGAATAATGTTAATTTCGTGATAAAACACAAGAAATCAAACAAGTGATGAATTGGCGAAAAAGAATCAATGAGTTTGATATGAAGAAGGAGTCTAAAGAGGTAATAAGTTTTCATTGAATAAGGAGTCTTACTTGAAGTAGAACTCTTCAAGTTACATCGAATTGAAGAGTTGGAATTCGATTACAATACAAAATAATTAATGAATCTTATTTGAAGAAGGAGTCTAAAGAAGCAAGAAGTTTGAAATACAAAATGAGTCTTACTTGAAGTAGAACTCTAAGTCAAGAGAGTCAAGTCAATGAGGAGTTTAAAGTGAGCAATAACTTGTTGAAGGATAAAATAGTAACGTCACTAAGCTAGTTAGTTAGTCATCTTAGTTGTTAAGTTAGTTACAACTTCTAATCAAGAAGTTGGTTACACTAAGATTCCCTATTAGCTTTCATTATATATATTTCTATACCCAAATCAGAAACAAAACACTTGAATGATAATCAATGATAATTCTCTCTTTCTGATTCTTCTTCTTCTCTTTATTTCACTAACAAGTTCATGGTATTAGAGCAAAAGATCTTACTCTGCTGAAAGCTGATTTCAATTACAAGTCAGTGCTTATTGCTTCCGCTAATCAAGTGTTGGTTCATTCAAGTGTAGAAGTAAAAGAATTAAGCAAATCTCTGGGAAAATGGCTGGACACGATAGAGTTCAAGATAAGCCAATAACAAATGTAAATCGAGTTTTTCCCACACAAGAAATTGACTACAATCACCCACTATTCCTATCTCCATCAGATGTTAGTGGAAATCAAATCATTTTCTTCCAGCTGACAGGTATGGAGAATTATGCAATCTGGTTTCGATCTATGCGTATTGCTCTGTTGGGTAGAAATAAACTTGGAATGGTAAATGGTTCATGTAATAAAGAAATGCACAGTGAAAATCTGTGGAATCACTGGGAACGAGTTGATGCCATTGTGCAATCTTGGTTAATGAACTTTGTTTCTAAGAGTTTACTTGGGGGCATAATATATGTTTCCACTGCAAGAGCAGTGTGGCAAGATCTACAAGAAAGGTTTACCAAGATAGATGGTTCAAGAACTTTTAATTTGCATAAGGAGATAACCACACTAACTCAAGGCACTAATTATGTATCTGTCTATTTCTCCAAACTCAAGACACTTTGGGAAAAATTTGAGGCCTTGGTACCACCACCAAGTTGTGACTGTAAGAAGTCGAAGGAGTTCATAATACACATGCAAAATTTGAAACTGTTTCAGTTCTTGATGGGGCTAAATGACTCTTATAATCAAGCAAAAAGTCAAATATTACTCATGAGTCCATTACCCTCAATCAATCAGGCTTATGCCATGGTAGTGGGGTGATGAAAGCCAAGGGTCTGTGTCAGCTACAACTGGAGTGTTGGGTCCAAACCCAATGACACACTCGAGCAACTATGAAGTTACTATGTACAGCAGGACAGGTGGAGGTCAAAGATTCACAAGGAACTCTCATCTATATTGTGAGGTGTGTAAAATAAGAGGACACAACAAGGAAAATTGTTGGAAAATAGTGAGATATCCACCAGAGTTCAAGTACAAGAAGAAAAAACCTTCTGAAGGTGGGAGCACAGCTTACAATGTGATTGCAAAAGAGAGCCTAAAAAATGAGGTAACACATGCTGAAGGTACACATAAGTCACAACCAGGGTTCATTTATGGTACCAATACAAATGTGCATAGTCAAGGTCAAAGTACAAGTAGCATGGATCAAACTCAGTCCAAGCTAAGTCATGTGGATGCTAGTTATTTCACACAAGAGCAATATAATCACATAGTGCAGTTGCTAACTCAACACAGTCCTCAAGTCAGAAATGATCATGTATTTAACACAGCTGCAAATACTGCAGGTATGGCTGACTCCATGGCTATGACAGTATCTCACAATCCTACTTGGATTGTGGATACATGAGCAATTAATCATATGACTTCAAACTTAGAGTTGCTAAGTAAATTGTCAATCAATAAAATAGGCAATCATAGAACTGTGCAACTACCTAATGGGGATGAAACACATGTTACACATACTGGGTTAAGTGTTATATTTGATAAGAGTACTGTTTCTAATGTGTTGTATGTACCACATTTTAAGTTCAATTTGCTTTCAGTTTCAAAACTAACAAGAGAGCTACAATGTTTTGCTTCCTTATTTCCTGACTTTTTTGTCTTGCAAGATCTCTTCACTGGGAAGGTGAAGGAGATTGGTAAAGAGGAGTATGGGTTATATTGGCTACTGAGTAAAGATGCAAGAAGACCTATCAACTTAGCTGCTCAAGAGTCTAATGGTGTATCAAATATCAAAGTAGATATAAGTCTTTCGAACAAAATACTAGGACACACATCTACTTCAATATTACACAAATTGTTTGCTACTGATCTTTCTACTATTAGAAGTCAAATAGGAGATTGTGTAGTTTATCCCTGTGCTAAGCAGTGTAGATTACCATTTCAAACTAGTAGTATAAAAGGTAATAGTTGTTTTGAATTGAATCATGTAGACCTTTGCACTACAAGAAAATGGTGAATTACATGGGATTAGTATGAAAATTTATAGGAAAATAAGTTTCCTGAGAATTTTCATACTAATCCCTAGAAAAATCCCCATGTAAGTAACACTTTTTCTGTAGTGTTGGGGTCCTTACAAAACTAATACATATGATGGACACAAATATTTCTTAACAATTGTAGATGATTACTCAAGATATACATGGTTGTTTCTTTTAAGACAGAAGTCTGATGTTTGTGTTTCACTCTAATACTTTATGAATTATATTAGAAATCAGTTTGATAAAATAGTAAAGATAGTTAGAACTGATAATGGCACTGAGTTCATTAACTCAATTTGTGATCATTTGTTTAAACAACTAGGAATTATTCATCAAACTACATGTGTGTACACACCCCAACAAAATGGAGTGGTTGAGAGAAAATATAGACATATCTTGGAAGTAACTAGGGCCATTAGGTTGCATGCTAATATACCTATAAAATTTTGGGGACATTGTGTCCTGGCTGCAGCATATTTGATAAACAGGCTACCTAGTTCAGTGTTAAAGGGTAAAACACCTTTTAGCAAACTCTATGACAAAGAACCTTCATTTTCTCATCTAAAGTACTAGGGTGTTTATGCTTTGCCAGAGTGCCAAATCATCATGATAATCTTGGATCAAGATCTAGAATTTCTGTACATATGGGATATTCAGAGGTACAAAAAGGCTATATTTTATATGATTTAACTGATAAAGTATTTTTGGTTAACAGGGATGTAATATTCAATGAAACAATGTTTCCATATTTCAAAGAAAAGTCATCTTATGTTTAAAGATACTCATTCCACTTTAGATCATTCAGCTCAATGGTCCAGCATTCCTATTTACCAGTTTGAACAATGTACAAGTGTTGAAGGAAGGTCAAGGACAACAAATGATGAAACTAGAGAGGAAGATCAACATAATGGTGAGCTAAGGGTTGGGTTGAATGAAGAACCATTGCATGAGCTAAGGGTTGAGTTAAATGAAGAGTTGTTGCAGGTATCTGTACAACCACCTACTGATAACAATCAACAAAATAGAAAATCTGCAAGAAGCAGTAAACCACTTATTTGGATGAAAGATTTTGTATCTCTCAACATTCATAAGGGTTCAGGCTATAGTATTCAAAACTACGTGAGTTATGATAAGATATCAGACAAGTATAATGCATACATAGCTGCATTTTCAAACAATACAGAACCAAAGTCTTATGCAGAAGTTGCCACAGATCCAAGATGGATAGAAGCTATGAAGTCTGAAATTGAAGCATTGCAAAACAATCATACTTAGGACATAGTGACTCTTCTTGAAGGAAAAACTCCAATATGGTGCAAGTGGATATTCAAAGTAAAATATAAATCCACATGAGAGGTAGAAAGGTTTAATGTCAGGCTGGTAGCTAAAGGCTACAACCAACAAGAAAGAATTGACTATCAGCAGACATTTTCTCATGTAGTAAAGATGAAAACTGTTAGGTCTGTGTTGGCATTAACCGCACAAAATCAGTGGCATGTACATCAAATTAAATGGATGTATTTAATGCATTCTTGCAAGGGGACTTGTTTGATGAAATATATATGGAAATGCCACAAGGATTCACAAGCCAGGGGGAGAAGCAAGTATGCAGACTTGTGAAGTCAATATATGGGTTGAAACAAGCCCCTAGGCAGTGGAATACTAAATTGTCTGAGGCACTATTGCAGCTAAAGTTTAGACAAAGTGATTATGATCCGTCTATGTTCATCAAGAAAGACGAATCTGGAAAAGTGATTATTTTTGTATATGTGGATGGCATGGTAGTTACAGGAGACAGTCTAAAAGTTGTGGAAGAAACAAAAGGAAAGTTAAAACAGGCTTTCAAAATGAAAGACCTTGGAGAACTGAGGTACTTCTTAGGCATTGAGTTTGCCAGGTCTGACCAAGGTATACTTATGCATCAGAGGAAGTACACATTGGAACTTATATCAGAGGCAGGACTCAGCAGTTCCAAACCAGCTTCAACCCCATTGGACACAAATGTCAAGTTAATAACCAAGCAGTTTGATGATTACATCAGATCAGGAAGCTCAAAAAATTCCAACACAAATGATCTACTAGTAGATCAAGGAGCATACCAAAGACTGATAGGGAAATTGTTGTATCTAACTGTGACAAAACTTGATATAGCATTTGAGGTCAATACTTTTAGTTAGTTTCTTTAACAACCAAAAAAATCCCACATGGATGTTGCTCCAAGGATTGTGAGGTATGTGAAGAACCAACCTGGTCTAAGCATTCTAATGTCCAACAATAAGAACACTACACTAACAACTTATTGTGATTAAGATTGGGCTTCATGTCCATATACTAGAAGGTCAGTAACATGCTACATAGTCAAGTGGTGAATCCTTGATAGCTTGGAAGTCTAAGAAACAAACTACAATATCAAGGAGCTCTGCAGAAGCAAAATATAGAGTATGGCTGCCACAGTGTCAGAGTTAAAATGGCTTATAGGTCTGCTAAAAGATTTAGGAGTGAACTTGAAACTACCTGTAGATATCTACTCAGACAGCAAAACTGCTATACAAATTGCAGCTAATCTAGTCTATCACGAAAGAACAAACCACATTGAAATAGATTGTCATTTTATAAGGGAAAAAATAGACAAAGGATTGGTGGCAACAAGGTACATATCAACAAGAGATCAACCAGCTGATTTGCTTACCAAAGGCCTCAATACTGTGCAACATTTATATCTTAATTCCAAGCTAGGGACTTGTAACATTTTCTCACTACCTAGCTTAAGGGGGAGTGTTGAAGGATAAAATAGTAACATCACTAAGCTAGTAAGTTAGTCATCTTAGTGGTTAAGTTAGTTACAACTTCTAATAAAGAAGTTAGTTACACTAAGATTCCCTATTAGCTTTCATTATATATACTTCTGTACCCAAATCAGAAACAAAACACTTGAATGATAATCAATGAGAATTCTCTCTTTCTGATTCTTCTTCTTTTTTTTCTTCTCTTCATTTCACTAACAAGTTCATAACTCTATGAAGAATTGCGCTTAAATAGAGATGAAGTCGTCCAGAATACTTAGGACACAGATCCAAGATGGATAGAAGTTATGAAGTCTGAAATTGAAGCATTTCAAAGCAATCATACTTAGGACATAATGACTCTTCTTGAAGGAAAAACTCCAATAGGGTGCAAGTGGATATTCAAAGTAAAATATAAATCCACATGAGAGGTAGAAAGGTTTAATGCCAGGCCGGTGGCTAAAGGCTACAACCAACAAGAATGAATTGACTATCAGGAGACATTTTCTCATGTAGTAAAAATGAAGACTGTTAGGTTTATGTTGGCATTAGCTGCACAAAATCAGTGGCATGTACATCAAATTAAATAGATGTATTTAATGCATTCTTGCAAGGGGACTTGTTTGATGAAATATATATGGAAATGCCACAAGGATTCACATGCCAGGGGGAGAAGCAAGTATGCAAACTTGTGAAGTCAATATATGGATTGAAACAAGCCCCTAGGCAGTGGAATACTAAATTGTCTGAGGCACTATTGCAGCTAAAGTTTAGACAAAGTGATTATGATCAGTCTATATTTATTAAGAAAGACGAATCTGGAATAGTGATTATTTTTGTATATGTGGATGACATGCTAGTTATCGGAGACAGTCTAAAAGTTGTGGAAGAAACAAAAGGAAAGTTAAAATAGGCTTTCAAAATGAAAGACCTTGGAGAACTGAGGTACTTCTTAGGCATTGAGTTTGCCAGGTCTGACCAAGGTATACTTATGCATCAGAGGAAGTACACGTTGGAACTTATATCAGAGGCAGGACTCAGCAGTTCCAAACCAGTTTCAACCCCATTGGACACAAATGTCAAGTTAACAACCAAGCAGTTTGATGATTACATCAGATCAGGAAGCTCAGAAAATTCCAACACAAATGTTCTACTAGTAGATCAAGGAGTATACCAAAGACTGATAGGGCAATTGTTGTATCTAACTGTGACAAGACATGATATAGCATTTGGGGTCAATACTTTAAGTTAGTTTCTTCAACAACCAAAAAAGTCCCACATGGATGCTGCTTCAAGGATTGTGAGGTATGTGAAGAACCAACCTGGTCTAAGCATTCTAATGCCCATCAACAAGAACACTATACTAACAACTTATTGTGATTCAAATTGGGTTTCATGTCCATATACTAGAAGGTCAGTAACATGCTACATAGTCAAGTGGTGAATCCTTGATAGCTTGGAGGTCTAAGAAACAAACTTCAATATCAAGGAGCTCTGCAGAAGCAGAATACAGAGTATGGCTGCCACAGTGTCAGAGTTAATATGGCTTATAGGTCTGCTAAAAGATTTGGGAGTGAACTTGAAACTACCTGTAGATATCTACTCAGACAACAAGACTGCTATACAAATTGCAGCTAATCCAGTCTATCACGAAAGAACAAATCACATTGAAATAGATTGTCATTTTATAAGGGAAAAAATAGACAAAGGATTGGTGGCAACAAGGTACATATCAACAAGAAATCAACCAGCTGAATTGCTTACCAAAGGCCTCAATACTGTGCAACATTTATATCTTAATTCCAAGCTAGGGACTTGTAACATTTTCTCACTACCTAGCTTAAGGGGGAGTGTTGAAGGATAAAATAGTAACATCACTAAGCTAGTAAGTTAGTCATCTTAGTGGTTAAGTTAGTTACAACTTCTAATCAAGAAGTTAGTTACACTAAGATTCCCTATTAACTTTCATTATATATACTTCTGTACCCAAATCAGAAACAAAACACTTGAATGATAATTAATGAGAATTCTCTCTTTCTGATTCTTCTTCTTTTTTTTCTTCTCTTCATTTCACTAACAAGTTCATAACTCTATGAAGAATTGCGCTTAAATAGAGATGAAGTCGTCCAGAATACTTGTGCACTTACAGAGCAAAAAGAGCAATTGAAAAGTTAACCTCGCAAGTGCTACCAACGAACTGAAGGAACACATAGAAGAACTTGGTCCTTAGAGTTTATGTGTTAGAAGTTTTTTTTCGTGATTGAGTCTTGATGTAATCTTAGTTTAGTGAGTTATAAACTGAATTAGAAGTGTTGTCTTTGTGATAACTTGCAGAGTTGGGAACACATACCTTCGGAGGTTTGTGTTGAAGTTCAGGATTTAGAGTTAGTTCCTAAGATTACAAGAGTTGTAATTTGAATTCATAACTTGAAGGTTAGGAAATAGAGTTAGTTCCTAGGATTGCAAGAGTTGTAATCTAAATACATAACTTGAAGTTAAGGAATTAGAGTTAGTTCTATAGGTTGCAAAGTTTGTAATCTATATTCTATGGAGGCTCCGTGATTTAGTGAAGTTGGAGTTAAATCTTGTAGGGATACATGTCGTGGTTTTTACACCTTTTGAGCTAGGTATTTTCCATGTAAAATATTGTATTTTTACCTATTGTTCTTACAATATTGTTTTCCATGTAAAATATTGTGTTTTTACTTACTATGCTTACTGTATTATTGGAACACATTAGACAACCTGTTTCACACTTGAATGAAAAGTTAAAGTTAGTAAATTACTAGGTCGTGCAGACTATCAAAAGGGAATGTTTATATATTATGCCTTTCTGAAAATTTGCACCAAATGTCATAATTCTCCATCCTCCAAAGCTGAAATCCCATTTCTTTTCTCAAACCCCTTTCAAGATTACAAGCTTGTGTTCTTTCTACTTCTCTTAATCTTGTGAAGTAATTCGGAGTTGAGTCAGTGTTTGGTGACACCATGACTTTCGATTCCACTCAACTTCAACAAGTTCAACTGGCTGTAATTCTTGGTCCAGGCCCATTACCATTTGAAACTCTAATTGCTTGATGCCCCCACTGAGTTGACTTAGAGTTTTGGCCAAACAAATGAATCGTTTCGAGTCAGGCATTTTTTTTAGTATGGCAGACATAGCTCACTATTCAATTGTGGAGGTCGAGCGAATGAGATTAAGTACTAGTTTCAAAGCGAGCAACCCCCACTCCTTGAGTCAATCTTCAACTTAATTCATCAAGCAAACAAACCTCAACTCGCTCACTCTCAAACTCGTTAATCTCATTAGGTCGACCCCAATCGAATTCCTATGTCCTCCATATTAATGAGTAAATGCTCACTTATGAAGATTCATCCGTTTTGCCTAAACTCACTCAGTCAAGCATCAAGGTATATATGATTTTTACTTGTATCGAATGTGAGGAATATTATCATGAAGTTATGCGACACTATTTCCAAACTAGCTTCCTTGTTTCTCCTGGGTAATGGTTGGCCTGAATAATTACCCATTATGTTCAAATATGTTATTTCTAATTCAGTAAAGGTACAAGCATTGGCTTTTTTTAATATTCTTGCAATTAGCATAGTACCTAGGTGAAATGCTGATTCAGTTTCTCAACATATTACATTTTGTGTTCTTGCAAATGCTGGGTAATCCCACTACCCACATGGTATAATATCAACACTGATCAGTGTATTGTAAATTTAATTGAGCCTAAATGATTCAGAAAAATTTCAGGACTTGTTGTCATTGATGATGAGGATGCTAACTAAGAAGTTGAATAGTGGTTAAGAGGCTACAACTCAAGAAGCATTGCAATTGTTGATAGAATTAGAGGGACCGATCCGAGATCCTTCAGGAGGAAAATAGTGGATGTATTGGGTGTAATTAATGTTGTAGTTAGTTGAGGTGAAAAACTTAGAAGAAGGTGCAAGGCATTGTCAATTAAGTTTGTAATTTCTTTTGCCGAGGCCAGGGAGAAAGTACCAGGAATGATAAGGAAGTTGCCACAGTTTATAAGTAAGTTGTTTGGTATTTTGTAAAAGATATGTTGCTTGAGATTGATGACGAAGTTGTTTGAAACAACGCCAAGGTTGAGAATTAGGTTGTAGGGGAAACAAGTAATTGTAGTGTTGGACAAGAATGTTTGTATAAAGCGAGAGAAAATTGTATATACATATACATATATCTTCGTCCTATACACTTATAATTATACAATACAAATATTTTCCTGCTCAGTTTTCTTTTGTCTTTCTCTATTTTTCGTTTTATACATACACAAATTATACAATTGATCTTTTGTATACAATTGATTTCTTTTGTATATGTATAACGAATTATATAACTGTTTTCTTTGTATATGTATAACGAATTATACAACTGTTTTTTTGTATATGTATAGCGAATTATACATATATATCTTTGTTATAGAGCGCAATTATGCAAACTTTGCTATAACATATAAATATGAATTTTGTGTTTGCTATAGGTGAAAGTTGCTCTTTTTTTTTAAGTGCTACAAAAACAGGCCCATATTATAAATGATATGTAAAAATTATATCACTATTTAAACAATCCCTTAATCCTAGATGCTAGCAAACAACCCTTGGGGCGGCCGCCGATCTTCCTTCTTATCCATCCTTTCCCCGGTAACTCCTTCCTCCCCCAAAAATAAATATTCATTGGCCTATCACCTTTTCCTCCTCTATCACCATGAAAACTTTTCATAGCGCCACCATGTGAGTATTGTCATTGACCTCCTTTAGCCATTGTTTCATCGGAGCCACCGTGACACCAATCAATAAAACTCATCGCATCTGCAACCAACAGATCTCTACTGCTCTAACAAAGATATTCATTAACACCCTAATAAAAATTTAAAATCGGTAATTACCCCTTGAAAACACTTTAGATAAATTTTTTTTACTTCCGTAAATTCAAAGAAGAGAGATAAAAATATTCTCAATTCTGATTTTCGTTTAGTTGCAATTTCAGATAAGAAAAATCAAAAAGATCTTCACCTTTGTATTTTAATATCTTCATTTAGATCTAAGAAAATTCTTTAAAAGGTGGCCAGTTAGATTGGAACCCCATAAACTTATCGGGTTTTATTTAGTGCACACCTAATAACTTTATGTTATTAGCTCCTTGAATTTGGTAAATTGATAGTCTCGACCTCTCTAGATGCTGATGTGGCAAAGAGTGTGACTGCACTCTCTTTTAGGCATATGAAAGGGAAGAAAAATAAAAGAAAACAACTTTCAAGTGGCTATTTTCAACTATTAATTGCTACATAATCAATATGATGATTTTTATGTTTCAATTGTATTTCTCTATATTTTTTTTTTCTTAATATACATTGCATATTTTATTCTAAATGTTTTTTTATTCCGTTTTAGATGTAATAATTATTTATTTTTAACAATTATCTAGTTTCTTTGGATAACAAATTGAAGAGTTCAAGAATGAAGTCTTGGTGATCTCTAAACTGCATCGCATGAATCTTGTCAGAATCTTTGCCAATTGCCTTCAAGGGAAGGATTTCATTACTGTGATTATAAGATATTTTTTGGATGAATGTATTTGAATGTACAAAGTGCTTTTTCTTATAGATATTATTTTCAAGTTGCAGTTAACTCTAATTTACATGTACAATGAGCATGTAAGTGAAATCAAGCAATTGCATCGCAGACGCTGCCTTGCCCAACAACTTAACTACTTGCATTTTGAAAATTTTCGTGAATGGTTCAAGAAGCAAGTAAGTAGTAGGATTTAATTGATATCTCTTCAAAATATCATCTCTTATATATATATATTTGTAATTATAGTTGTATATTTTCCTTTAGGTAGGTTAATGAGAAAATATTTCTCTTTGGATGGGGTTAAAGAGAAAATAAAATTAGTTTGGTACTTATGTTATTGACTACTTTTAAGGCGTTGTCATATCTAACTTAGGCAACACGTGTTTTCTGAAAGCAGTTGTGAAATCTTCCATGCACACGGTGGTGTTGCTTCAGCTCCTTGAATTAAATGATCATGCATTGTCATGTAATAGTATAGATCAACTTAAAATTTGCCTTTGTTTTGATCTATTTTGATTTAAGAAAACTCCTGCCAAGTGGAGTGGCCATTACCTTAGTTGTTTGTCATTTTTGTTAAGGTTATGTGAATGGGTTTCGTGTAATTTGCATTACTCAGTAGCTTATTGACCTCTCCATGTCTAATTGCTTTTATTATGTCTTCCTAAGGAAACGTGTCAGCCACTTTATATGTATCATTTCTCATGTCTTGTTTGTTATTTATCTAGATATCCTCACCCGTGTGTAAAGATATTTAGTTAAATAACAAACATGACATGAGAAAGGATACCTCTCAATTGACTGACAAGTTTCCTCAGAAAGACATAATAAAAGCAACAACACATTGAAAAGTAAATAAGCTCTCGAATAATGCAAACTACCCAGAATCCGTTCACATAACCTGCAACAACAAATGACAATCAGCAAAGGTAAAACCCTTACCCACTCCACTTGAAAGGAGTTTGTTAACTCAAAATGGATCAAAATAAAGGCAAATTCTAAGTTGATCACTACTATCACATGGCGATGCATGATCATTCAATGCAAGCAGCTGAAGAAGCACCACCATGTGCATGAAAGATTGCATAACCGCACTCAGAAAACATGTGTTGCCTAAGTTAGACATGCCAACGCCCTAAAACAAACAATAACATAAGCTCCAGAAAGATGTATTTTCTAATGCATTTATCGTTCATAAGACATGTTTTGGCTTAGTTAGACATGACAATACCCTAAAAAAGTCCTACACTAAGATTCTTTATCAGGCATTCGCCCAACATTGGGAAGGTGAGCAAACCATCTTAGAAAATGCACATATACGCAAGAGTATCAAACTCTTTTTTTTGTGTAGAATTCTGACATTGTGATTGTGAGAGGCTTGTATTATATTCTTTGTTTATATCTCAAGTATTTTATTCTTAGACAGTAGAGTATCTCAGTTAAACACATTTGCAGGAAATATCACCATGTGCTACTTATGCTCAATTGAGCAATATTAATTGACCAAAGCATATAGATTGTTCTTTGTTGTGCTTGTAAGTTCTTATTGAGTACTTGTTACTAACCTTAATACATGAGATATTTCATTCCTGTGCCCGACGATGCTGTCAATAAAATTCTTGTAACCTTCTCTGGTGTGACACTGAATCACCTCAGGTTTGTTAAACCTGGAAGGTATTACATGCAAAAAGCTTGAAATAGAGCTTGTCAAGCTTCTACTTGCCAAGTCCATTGCTGTTGAGAATGCTAATCCAGCCCAGGATTGGGAATGAGTCTACTGAAACAAGAGTGAAAGTAATTGCAGAGATAATGAAGTTTCTGAGGGTTTCATCAAAAGCAAAAGTTTACTATAACGTAGATAACAATCGTGTTTAATCTCTAATCTTTTATTAGACCATGTTATTGACTCAAGTTTTTGTAGCATATGGATGTGTTTTGCGAATTTAAGTTAATTTGGTTCGATGCTTTGATAGCTCATCTTGAATTATCAATGAAGTGAAATTTGGTAACCAAAGAGTTACTCTTTTATAATATTGAAATTTTTCCTTTTTTTTGTGCTATACAAATATTTTGTTCACATGGTCATTACCTTGGGAGGATATATTCCATTAACCTTGGGTACTTGAGGGAAATAATTTCTTTAAGGGGACACTGCGCATTTAGTAGGCTCAATTTTGTTCTTTAAGAAAAATATTTTATATATTGTTTCTATTCTGTTTCTGATTCTATTTTCTCTTCTAATTTTAATTTTCTAGTTCTGAAAATGCTCTTTTAAATTAGTTGTTTCTTATCAAGTTTTTTCAAAATTTTTGTTCCAAGTATCTTAGGAATACAAGATGAACAACAATCTTAAGGAAATTAATATACTATTGGTATTTCTTGTATTCTATTGATTGAGGGAAACAGATCATGGAAGTAGTGTTAGCACTATTATAATTATTTCAAAAGATTTAGTTACTTTGAGCCAAAGTAAAACATTTAACATGTGACATTTCTACTACTTTGTCATCCAACTTGGTGACCAAGTATTGCCTTACTTGGTGCCAAAGTATTGCCTTACTTGGTGCCCAAGTATTGCCTTTACTTGGTGACCAAGTACTATCTTTACTTGGTAACAAAGTAAGTCACTTATTAACCTCCTTACCACCTCTATATAAAGATCATTTGTGACTTCATTAAGGATGAACTAAATGAGAACATATTACCAAAGAGAAATAGAAAAACACTTTTCTTTCAAACACTTTCTTTCAATTGTCTTGCTGGTTTTGTCAGTGTTGTACTTTTGGTGTTCTATAAACTTCATTGTTAAATAGAAACAAATTGTACAAAAAAAATTGTCGTTATTGTTAGTATTTCAAATATCAAGTGGTATGTCTAATTGTGATAGAAAAAAAAAAAGACCAGTGACTTAAAGTTTGTGATTTTATGCCTGCAATAGATGTCTCTATGGAATGAACTTTGACATTGTGTAAAGATTGTCAAAGGGAATTGAAGCACTATAATTCTTTTGTAGAATAACATTTCCAAAAGCGGTTTCATATTGCCAATGACATTTTGATATATAGTATGAGAAAAAAATATGTGGAAAAACTATTTTTAAATACTTGAAAAATATTTTTGAGACCATATTTAAAATGTGGGGGGTTCTTGGAAGACATTTACTAGTGGCAACTTAACCTTATATTTTTTTTATCAAATAAAGATTCTTGAACCTTTTAAAAAGGAGCATTTTTTTCTTATATCAAAACGAGAGCTGAAATCAAGCCTTCTTGCTACGCTTCAAGATGTTTGTACGATTATTGTTGATTTTGAATGTGTTTGAATCCAACCTCTCGTTACGTCTTCACTGAAGGGTATTCCATCTTCCCAAGCCTCTCTGCCATACCCTTAAAAAGTGACAATGCAACGGATGAATAAAAGACGACTTATTATCTTCTTTTTAAGAAAACAACAACAACAAAGCCTGCAATTAGTTTTTTTTTTAGTACTTGGGTGCAAGTTTAGTGATACAATTTCTGAGACTGGCATGGAAGTAAGGCAAGAAAACGGGGAGATTGATGATGACGTCACACATCATATTGGTGGAGGGTGTATAAAATGGAAGTTTACATCTAGAACGTTGTGTGATAAGATGGTGTCACCTAAATTGAAAGGCAAGTTTTACCGAGTGGTGGTTAGACCAAATAGGTTGTATGAACTTGAGTGTTGGTCAGTCAAGAACTCTCACGTGTACATACCAAAAAATAAATAAATTAGGAGTGTGATTTGACTAATATATCGCTTATTATTTCCTTAATCTTTATCTATTTATGTGTCTCTTAATTCTATAATAATTAGTGCTAAAGGGCATAGTTGGAAAAAATTATTAATTCTTTCTTGATTGTTTAAATTGACAGCTAATTGAAATATTAGTTTTAGAATACATAACAATTAAAAAAAAAAAACAAAGGGAGTATAGAATCTTTAAGTACTTAAAAAGTTATTTTGATTTAAAAATAACTTAAACAAGTTGCTCTTTTGTTTGTACTTTCTTCCTTAAAAAAAAAAAGAGAGAATGAGAACATCAAGTTTTCTTTTGTACAATTACCGACAAATTAAGAATCTACCGGATAGATACATGATCTGTTTGTTACAACAGAGCTATTCTTAGCTTGTAAATATTTCAACTCCAACAATCATACTAATTATTTTTTTATTTCTTCACTAGTTTTACTCCTTTTCATACTCTTTAAGATTATACAAAATATTATCATAAAACTTAAAACGATATAGATCGGTCGATATCATAGAGATGTGTTTTACTAAGCTAACCTTATTAATGATATGTTTGGAACTTTAAATTTGACTACTGAGTACTACTTTATATAGTTATTTAATACTTAAGATAATATGAGAAAAAATTAAACTTTCTTAATTTAGCTAAAATAGACAAATAAAATAAAATATTTATTTTGATATAGGGGCCAAGTAAAATGAAATGAATTTAATTAGGTGCACGATTTGGTATATGACCACAATATTTGAATTGGAGTTCAATAATCTTTGATTTGAAGTGGAAGTCTAAGGGTTGATATGAGTTGATCAAATCTAGAGGAATTTGAACAATTTTCTTTAGATATTAATGTATAATCCAAAAGAACTTTTTGGTAGTCGAATAAGCAAAAAGTGGATAAGTTTGAACAATGAAAGGTCGAAAGCAGAGAATAATTCAAAATAAAATCAATGGGTAATACATGCATTTGACTTTGATCCTAGTTGAGAAGTAAACACTCTAACTTTAAGTATGTAACTATGCATAATTAGAGATCTCAACTCGTATTCTTTGTGACTTCAACTTATAAAATGATCATCTGGACACTTCCAAAGACGAGTTGAGTGTTTAATTTTCAATTCAGATGTCTAGATGTACACTATCAAAGTTGAAGTGCTTACTTACCAGCTAAGACAAAGTTTGAGTGTTTGTTTATGTATTATACCAAAGGGAAGTGCTAAATGGCCAGAAAATTAAGAAAACTATAATAAAACGAACCGATCTTTTTTTTATTTTTTAGTTAAAATGTATTTAAGTTAAAAGGGTAAAAATATTTAAAAAGTTAACATAACATAGAAAAATTATCATTCTGACCAAAAAGATTTTTCCTATACCAAATACAATAAAACCTATTTGAATTTATAATATTATCGGAATCATAAAGTACTATTATTTTATAGAAGTACAATTTAATTGATAAATTAATATTTATAAATTTAAAGATTGTTTTCTAGATCCAATGAAGGTTAATTTTGATTACATAAAAAATATTATATCTTACTAACCTATGTATAGGTTACCGCAATAAAATGAATATCAATGGCTTGTTGGATTACTCGGTTGAAAATGTTAATGTTCAGAGGTCTAGAGTTTAGAAAAAAATATGGATAGCATCGAGAAAACAATGTTGATGATGAAGTGGAAAATGATACAATACCTTTGGAACTAGTTACCAATAAGAAATCACTTATTGCATCTAGAATTCATTATAGTTTTTTGGTGCAGAAGACAACACCGAAACTTTTGAATGCAATAAGAAAAGCTAATGATGAGCTTCAACTAGCTAGATTTAAATTTTGATTTAAAAAAAATACTAGAATCATATTTCACTAAATTGTCTTAGACATTTTTATAATTTCAAAGAATTATTAATTATTAGTTTAATGTGACCATATATTTATATAGAGGTCTTTCAAAAATATATTAGCTTATTAAAATCAGTAAAAAATTTCACTAGCCCAAATCAGGATCGAAGAACAGTATTAGCTTAAAGTGTTTATTACTTTAATGAATATTAAAGGACAATTAATTACTTGCACTATGTGAGTCTTTAAAATGTCTTTTTTTTTCAGTTATGAATAGGTGTGAAGATAAATCATTCATTGACTATTAATATTAATATATAATAAATAGTTTGATAGTATCGAAAATATTAATTAATGTTCATTTATTTCTAGGGGAACTCAAACGTTCTTTTATAGTTATTGATGAATGAAAGTGATGATCCGAAAGAGTAAATTAGAGATTCTTAATTTTCTCTTAATAGCTATAAATAGTGCTTAGCAGCTGAAGACTATTAATATTTCATCCGATGCCTCCCGAACATTGTAGTGGAACTTTACCTCCTGATGTGCTTAGCAACCTTCCTAACAAAATAATTGATGATATTCTTGTTTGTTTGCCCTTACGTGATGCTGTGAGGACAAGCATCTTATCGAAGAAATGGAGATATACCTGGTGTAGACTTCCCGCGTTAACGCTTGATCAAGCCTTTTGGGAAACAACTAATAGCTCAATACCCCTTTCAATTAGGTTTACAGACATTGTCTACAACCTACTGACACTTCATGTCGGACCATTTACTAAGTTTACCCTCTCCATTGCTAGTATGGGAAGTTACCTCAAAATTGATAACCTAATTTCTTTCCTCTCAAGAAATGGAATTCAACACCTTATTCTTCAATTCCCAAAGGATAACCATAATCAATATAGTTGGGCTCTCATGTGCTCTTTGCTTGATAAGGAGCTCTCCATATTTACAAGATATTCAAATGAAGGTGTTAATGACATTTGATTTTTTTTGTTTTGTATGTGTTCTTTATATGTTGTGAGTTGCTTATGTTCATTCTCATTATAATTTCAAATTTAAGTTCAAAATGATTAATTTTTCTTGATCTTTCTTAGATTGGTTATGATGATGAATTCTCTATTCGTGTGACCGATGATGCTGTCAATAAAATTCCTGCAACGTTCTCTGGTGTGACTTTGAATCACCTCAGGTCTGTTAAGCTTGAAGGTATTACAGACAAAAAACCTGAAATGGAGCTTGTCAAGCTTCTACTTGCTAAGTCGCCGTTGCTGTTGAGAATGCTAATCCAGCCCAGGATTCGGAATGAGTCTGCTGAAAATAGGCTGAAGTAATTGCAGAGATAACAAAGTTTCCAAGGGAATCACCTATAGCAGAAGTTGACTATAACGTAGATAACAATCGTGTTTAATGTCTAATCTTTTATCAGACCATGTTATTGGCGCTAGTTCTTATAGCTCATCTTGAATTATCACTGAAGTGAGATTTGGTATCCGAGAGTTACTCTTTTTTAATATTGGAATTTTTCCTATTTTTGTGCTATACAAATGTTTTGTTCACATAGTCATTACCATATGTTGTTTTATCGATCAAAAGTTAATGGTGATTTGAATTATTGATAAGATTCATGCTCTCGAATCTCATGAAGTTTAAGGCTTCTTAGGTCTGCCATTGAATTTCCTTAGAGTGGTTAAGTTTATAGACACAAAACCTGAAACAACGGTAATTATGGTTTTAATGCTCGTAAGGATGATAGTCGCGCTCAGGATAAAGTGAAGTGTATTACTGATAAAGAGGTACCAAGAGAGTACTGCAAAACGTTACAGAGTTAATGATATCATCACCCGCTACATAGTTGTGTCTTTTTTCTTTTTCTTGATGATGCAAAGTAATTAAATGGTGGGAATACATAGGATACGTAGAAAAACAAAGGTTGCAAAAAATGGTTATTTTTCAACAAAGGAATTTTTAGTCTATCAAGTCACTCAAAAAATATCTGCAAGTAATTTTTTTTAAAGGTGAAATTTATAATCATGAAAACAAAATAAGTTACTCCCTACGTCTCAATTTATGTGAGGCAGTCACTATAAAATTGATATTTAAAAGTTTTGATAAGTCCTACTGTTCCCAGATGTTTTGATGATCTCCTCACAAATGCAGGGATCCGGTCTTCTGCAGAGTATGCTCGTTCAGGTCTATGTGCTATATTGCTGGAAAGCTGTAGCGTTAGACGTTGGTGAGGTCGTCAGTGTACCGCACCAATCGAAACGGACGGGGTTGTTTTGTCCAACGGTCAATAACTCTTTATGGTTGATATAGTCAACATGACAAACAACAAATCACTCATTCATTCAAAGAGAGAACATTCAAGCTTCAACAAAAACAGCAAGGGACCTCATAGACGGACGATTTACTTCTTGTACCTGTTGTTATCTTGATTGCTTGTATTTGTGCTTACATTGTAGGATTCGTTTCACTTGTGTTAGAAACGTTTCAAACCTTGGATGAATCACTGTAAGAGCTTAGTTGAGAGCAACTTTGTGTCTTACGATTAAAAGTCTATATTAATCAGGTGTGTTAGTATAGTGGGCAATGTATACATTGATTTGGCTCATTGAGTGATAGTGTATTACTCAGAATAGAGATTAGGAGGTTAATCTTGTGTGTGTTGTAAACTGTGTTTTACTTTTGCTTGAGAAGATTAGTAAAAACAATTTGAAAATCCTGTGAGACAGGTCGTGATTTTACTCCCTTGAGCAAGGAGGTTTCCACGTAAAATTGCATGTGCTATCTTTACTTTTAGTATTTACTTCTGTTTATCTTAACTGTGCTAAGGACCTGGTCCTATCATAGTTAGTGGACGCATACATTCCAACAAGTTTATTTACCACTAAGTATAAAAATGTGTCATTCTTTTTGGGACTAACTAAAAAGGAAAGTGAGTAAATATTTATTACACGAATTACATCAATATATGGTTCAAAAGAATTGGATCACTATTTTATCCATTAGTGGACTCAAAAGGCTCGAAGCAATCGTGAATATTTATGATGAACACTAAACTATTTCAATGGAGAAAATGCAGACATATTATACACATATTCTCATAGTATACATATACTTTTTACATAGGCGATTTTATTCTCATATAACACCTATCTTTTAACATTAATGAAGGGGTCATATGGTTTGAGACAAGTTATGTTTGAACACAGTTATATTGAAATCAAGGGAGGCTCAACTCTAAATAAATTGGAGTCCAAAACTTAAAGGGCATTTTTTTCTTATGTCAAAACGAGAGAAAGTTTTTTTCTTATGGGGTGATGATGTCATGACACATCGTATTGGTGGAGGGTGTATGAAATGGAAGCTCACTTCCAAAGTATCATGTGATAAGAAGGTGTCACCTAAACTTAAAGACAAGTTCTACCGATCGAGTGGTGGTTAGACCAAATATGTTGTATGGGGCGGAGTGTTGGTCAGTCAAGAACTCTCACGTTTAAAAGATGATTAAAGTAGCAAAATACGTAGCAAAAAGTATCAGTTCCACAAAAGAGATGAAATCTTGTATACTAGACAAGTTATTTTTCAGCGAACCACTTCAAGAAGTATACTTAACCAAATTCACTACATTCTTTAGTTCCACCAAATGATTTCTTTGCAAGGTTGAATGACTTGATCATTTTAATGGAAAAATGACAGAAAATCATAATGACACTTATAACAACGGACATCATTTTAATATGTTTAATACTCCCCGAACGATGTAAATCTTTCCAATGTACTAAATTCAAATGAGTTTCAAATGAACTTCAAGAAACCTATATACTTGCTTCAACCACCTGCAATACATTTTTTATTTGTGTTTCCATTTCTCGAGTTGAACATTACTTAGATACTATCACCTCGGTAGATGGATTGCCAATCTCCTCAATTCTAATACATCACCAAGTTGTTGCACGGCTTCCATGAATTTGGCATGAAGATCCACCGTCCATTTTGTGCATGTCCTTCCCCTAACGGTCTTATTAATAGTACTGTTTTTTTCAAACATTGCTTCCTCAAGCTGAACAACGGTTGCTCCAGCAATGTCTATATGGCAGAAAAACCTGGGAAATTCACCAGTATTGACTTCAAACGGTGGCAACAGAAAATATTCTTTGATCTGACCATCCTCAGTCTACAATGGTTCATCAATGAAGATGTTCATGTATTGGCATAAGGAACTCCTGAAAATGAAAAGTTTATGCTGACTGAGGCATGAAAACATTTAGATTTCCTTTGCAAGAAGATGGCTTGTAAACGTTATCAGTGTTTGTAAAACTTCTAGAGAGTTATGCTATGCTCTTGAAAATGCTGGATTGAAGGAATTCGTGCGTTTAAAATGGTATGCTCTTGGAAATGCTGAAGATGTTGGATTGAAGGAATTCATGGCTTTAAAATGGTATGCTCTTGAAAATCAATGCTGAAGATGCTAGGTTGAAGGAATTCGTGGCTTTAAAATGGTATGCTCTTGAAAATGCTGAAGATGCTGGATTGAAGGAATTCGTGGCTTTAAAATGGTATGCTCCTGAAAATCAATGCTGAAGATGCTGGATTGAAGGAATTCGTGGCTTTAAAATGGTATGCTCTTGAAAATCAATGCTGAAGATGCTGGATTGAAGGAATTCGTGCGTTTAAAATGGTATGCTCCTGAAAATAAATGCTGAAGATGCTGGATTGAAGGAATTCGTGGCTTTAAAATGTTGAAAATCAATGCTGAAGATGCTGGGTTGAAGGAATTGTGGCTTTAAAATGGTA
>JAJOOE010025881.1:0-21840 GCA_036250405.1 Solanum raphanifolium | reverse complement strand
AAGAAAGGACAACAAATTTTTTCCTATTATACCCTTATTTACACTTCTTGAAAATTGTAAAAGTGTATGTTGTTTCCCTCCAATTTATTTCACTTGAATTCAAATAAGTGGTTGTAATTTTAAAGTGAAAAGTTGTCATAAGGGTAAAATTGTAACTTTACTGTGTTAATCATTGTTGCCTTAATCTGTGTGTCATTTCTAAAGTGGACAACTAAAAAGGGACGGAGGGAGTACGTGTTTAAGGACATAAGAAAATTAAAGTAACTAGTCTTAACAATTCCAAATAGAAATGATTGCAATTAAGAATGAAAAATCGGAGAACTTAACTTATAACTATAAATTAATGGGAATACTTGAGATTTAGTGAGAAATTATAAAACATGCGGTATAAAAAATGTGTCTCCTTCTGTTTAATTTGTTTGAAGCTTTAAGAAAAAAAAAATTACAATATTTTAAGGGCAAATTACAGAAATCACATACTTTTATGGCAAAATTACAATCTATAAACGGATACAATAATATGCGCTGATACATTAAATTTTAAATTAAAGTTTTTTTTTGGTTTCCCACCAGATGTTCGATGCCCACATTGGAGTTTCAACTAAATTCGGATCGTGCTCCGCAAGGCCCATTCGGGAGTGGCGCTCCCAACAAAATTTTCAACACTTCCACTAGTGCACCACAACCCATGTTGATATTTTAAATTAAAGTTATGCATACATGTCAAAAAAAAATTGATCTTATTATTTTAAACATGACATATTAAAAAAAAATCTAATATACACGAATCAAATTGATAGACAAAATTGATTTTAAAAACTCAAAATCTTACAGTAGCAAATTTGAAGAGAAACTAAGATTGATTATACGTCTTTCTATTCTTAACTAAAAATTTCGTGATTAAAATAAAAAAAGAGACGGAAGTTTGTTCATGGTTATTGGGTTGCAAACGTGCCCCCAGGGGTAAGCGGAATCTAGAGAAACTTGAGGGACAGTGTATGTAATTATTGCAATTCTTTGAATAGAACAATATAATATTAATGTCAATCATATTATATAATTTTTATTGAATGTCTAAAATAAACCAGCACATCTACTTTTAGCAATTGCAAGGTTCCAAGCCGGAAGTGGCCATCACTACCCAACGCCATTCGTCGACGGTATCCTCCGACGAGATAGCCGGGAAAGTAGATTAAAATTCCGGCCTAAATCAGGGCCGGCGTCCGGCGACATAAACACACGATAACCTGAGCAACTAGTATTTGGATTGGATGTGGTTTGTAAATCCTATCCCTCCTTTTTACAAGTTAAAAATCAATTTGGGTATGAAATTATACGTGCAGTGATACTTTTGTTCTAGACCTTTTGCTTTGTCGCAGTTCAAGATTCCTTTTTTTTGCTCATTTAACTGTTGTTTTTTGAGAAGTATTTTGTAATTGCAAATTGGTTGTTCACGTGAGATGTAAGATTTGAGAGTTTGGAGGGGTAGGTAATTGATTGATTAGAAGAGGCAACTGTTGTAGTATTGTTGTTTCAGGGTTTTGTCCTTTTTTGACACTGGTTTTATTGGGTCAGGGAATTTTGGAGAAGGCATAAGAGGAAGGTATATGTTACATTTGGAGTTCTTGGAAGTGGTTACCTTTTGTATAAGCTGTATGAAGGACACAAGCGGCGACTATCTGATCTTGAGAGGGAACTTGCAGATGAGAGGAGAAATGAGGAACTCATTAGATCCCAGTTAAGATTTTCTCTTTTTAATGTTTATTTGCCTGTAAAGGTGTACTCTTTCTTTTTCATCATGTTTGGTGGTTGATATGATATTATGCTCAGAGTTATTTGTCTCTCATCTGTAGGATCAAGGAACATTTTGGGAAAATTCAGACAATAGCTGATTCAACGACATTGCCCCATGTAATGCAACATTTAAGTAGTCGAATAGAAGGAGACTTGGACCTCACGCACTTGATGGAGAGGCTGATGAAAGGGAAAGATGAGCCAAATTCTCTAACTGCTGCAGAGAAGCTGGAGCTGTGGGACAGACTCAAAATTTTAAGTATGGACATGTGCACCAATATAGCTTGCTTTAATATTTCTATAATGTTGTTAGCTTATGATGTTGTATCTTGTGCCTATCCAGATTTTACCAGAATTGTGTTGTCTCTTTGGGCGACCACAATGGTAAGCTTATACATTAGAGTTCAAGTCAACATATTAGGGAGACATCTTTATATCGATACTGCACGTGGCCTTGGAAGCTCTATTCAACTTGTAAGAACTGCCTCTTTTTACTTGACATGAGAGTATGATTATATCTTGCATTTGTATTGATTGTTCTATCTAGAATCTCTTAGAGTTACAAGTATTGCCTCTAGATGGATATGATTCTCCACATCTATGTGGTTGTGTATTGGATATTCCGTGTGACAATGAATTAGTCAGACAGTTAATGAAATCACTTTACTATCTTCCAGAGCTTTAATAATGTCTGTGGCAGATTGTTGACAACAATTCTCAACTCTTTTAGTAATTCCTTTATTTATCTAAAATCAAGAATATTCTTAGAGTTCTATGTGATGAGAAGATACCTAGTAAGTTAAAATAAGTTCTACGACATGGTCCTTATAAAAAATCTCTACAAAATGGCTCCGAGACCAACAATATTGCATGAGAGTGAATGTACAAATACCCTTGATAAATATTGTACAAATACAAATGTTAAGTTGAATATAAGGTCATACATGATTAGACAAACTTAGAATGATTATAGCTTATGGAGAGAGTGTTTGGTGGTTCATGATGCATGCCTTCAACATTCTACATAAAGAGAGTGTTTTTGTGCAGTAGGTATTTCATGCATAACCAAAAAAATGGAAAGTTGCAGCCACCTATTTTTTGCATTGCTCGTTGGCTAGACAGATTTAGACATTGTTCTTTCAGGTTTTCAAGATGACCACTGTTATTCCATAAACAGTCAAAAACTGAATTGTTGGAACTCCAGGGGATTAGTAAACCATTAAAGAAGATTTGGTGTACCATCCCTGCATGTATATGCTGGAATATATGGAAGGAATGAAATGTGCGATGCTTTGAAGGGAAGAAAGTTAGTGTACAACAACTTAACTACAATGTTTATGGATTTTGGTGAAATCTACAGAATGTAAAGGATGAAGATAGAATGTTAAATTTCATAGATCTTTACAGGATTAGGACCTTTATTGAGGATATCCTTTTTTTTTATCGTACAATAGGATTACCGACTCTTGTACTGTCTTAACACCAACTTGGTGCCAAGTTACTGCATTTTTTATTCAAGAAAAAAAGAAGAGAAGTAGGGCTGTAAGAGAGGAAACTCGACCTTGGGCAATCATGTGGGCATGATAAAGGAATTCCAATATTATTGTCTCAGAAGTTGAACAAATAAAGTATTTAGTCAATAATGAAAGAAGACACGATTCCCACTTATTCATTTACCTCACTGTATCTTTGTTGTTGTTCATTAGGAAGACAGACTAGGATTCTTCTTCTTTTGAGTAGACAATATTGGTATCCTCTGGCACCTCTTTGCATTCAAAATAATCTTGTCAGATTAATGGGAAGACTTGTGATGACCATCTGGATGTGTTGTACCAAGGATACCCAAAGAAATTCAAAAAGTGGCCAGGGAAAGGGATGAGGGACGACAGAAGAGGTACAAGAACCGAAACTACATGGCATACGTACATTAAATGGGAGCCTAATTATGATAAATTATTAAGGTGGTCTCCAATATTGCTCGGTTCAGGGCGATCTGCTAGCTTTGATGAAGCCGGAGATTAGCTTTATATACAATGAAATGTCAAGCCTAGAAAGCTGGATGGCGTCAGTGATGATAATTTTTCCATGCTTCGCCCTACTTTTCTCAATCCGGACAAGAAAGCAAATGTTGTTTGCAGTGTTTGAAGGTTCAACAACAATTAGGTCTAGTATGAAAGTCCATCCTTATGTGAATAGAGGATAGTATCTTACTTATAGTCACAAGGCTAGATATTCCTCTTAGTCAGAAGTGAGATATGAGATGGAGAAGCCAATAGTGAAGTAGGGTTCACAGATCTTTCTAAGAAAACCAAAGAAGAATGAATGAGTGAATCGCCATGACAAAGATTTGCTGATTGTGGGAGGAAAGCACGAAAGGTGAAAGATAGGAAAAGTAATATGAAGTGACAATCTTATAAACCCTAGAAGTCACCTAAAGGAATGGAAGTGCCACAATTCCTAGAGGAGATAAAAAGATAAGAAGAAGTGGGTTCTATAACAAGCAATAACAAAAAAAATGGAAGTTGAACCCTTTGTCCAATGGAAAAGGGGGTGTAAGAGTGGAACTTTTATATGAACCTATTTCTTAGGTGATTATGCAATTTTTTGCTGTACTCTATGTTAATGCTGATCCAACTGGTGGTAGTTAGCCTCAGTTTTTGTTGCTTATTGGAAGTGCAATTGATACTAGTCTTTTATCTTTTGCTGATTGGATGTGATTTAATTCCAGGATGAAGCTGATCTAATTGACAGAGATGATGAGCAACAGTTTCTAGCCAGTGCAGACTATCTTACCAATGTTGGCCTGCCTGCCTTGATTTCATGTTTTGAAACTGCAACATCTGAAGTTCTAAAAGGGTAGGCTCTTTACTTCTTTCTTTTCCTCTCAGAAGTTAAAATGTGCATCTAGAGTTTAGTGGGTTGCTCAGTTCGATTCCATTTTTATTTTCAGTTTGGTAACTGACTAATTTTGATATTTGATTCTTCGAACTGAGTGATGGACCTATGAATTGATGGTTGGGTTCTTTAACTTTTTCCCAGGGTATGTTGTTGTTCTTTAATTTTCCCTCCCTGCTTTTCCCTTTTATGATTTAGTATGATGATGATATGAAATGAGCTTAAATGAAGAAATTGGGGATTCATGTTCCAACCTCAACTTGTTTGGGACTAGGCGTAGTTGTTGTTGTTTCACTTTTATGCCAAAAGAGAGAATTTTCAATATTCAGTTGCAGTGAAACTGCTAATCAGGGCTAACCTATATAATGAAAACTTACGCATTAAGTCTCAAATGATTAAAGCCATAGGCCATTTTCTTTGAATTTCAACCACAATGTTTTTCTTTTGCTGTCCTTGTAAAAGAGAAACCTTTTTCTTTTGCCATCATTGTGTAGCCATACTTTAAAGTTCAATATTATTATGATAATTTTTTTTTGATAAGGAATATTATTATGATAATTGGTTTCTAATGAGGATAAAATCAAGATGGGCATGATTCAAGAGGTTGGAAAAAATTAATGCTCAACATATTGCGGTGATGCTCATTTGTGAATAGCTGCTGGAGTGCAACAAGGTGGAGATATATATTGAAATTCTGCAGCATTGATGTGTAGCTATTGTAGTCTGGAAATGATGATAAGATAAGGGAGAAAATAAAGGCATAATACATAAACATTTGCTCAAACTTGGTCTCAACTGGCAAGTGAACACTCCAACTTTAAGTATGCACATATAGACACTTCACCTCGTCTCCAATGTATCATTGTCTCCTTTGTGTCAGTCGAATACTCCAACTTACAAAATATAATCTAGACACCTCCAATTAATCACAGCGTTGAGTGTTCACGAGACATAATGAGGACGAGTTGGATTGTTTAGTTGCCAGTTTAGACCGAGTTTAGGTGTCTAGATGTGCAGTTTCAAAGTTAGAGTGTTTACTTGCAGCTGAGGCCAAGTTTGAGCGTTTGTTATGCATTAACAAAAGGGTCAAGGGAGAGAGGGATAATACACCTGGGGTTTGTGAAAAAAAAAGGAAACGAAAGAGAAAGTCAAAAGGTAAAAAACTTTGGAACAAAACAGCTCAACTCCAGAACAATTGCTTGCGAGAGTTTGAAGAATCAAACCCATGTGTGTTTAAATGCATAGAATTTCCATCAAACCGCAACGAAGTTCTTTTAAAATTTTAAATTAATATGTACACACGCACACTTAGGTAGAGAGAAATGAGAGATTGACGACAGATTCAAAATACCTAAATTTTATGATCTGGAACCACATCCTGAATCATCAGGCAAACAGTAGATCAGATAGCTTGTGTGTTATTCCTCTGCATTATGTTTCTTTTTGTAGTTTTACCATGTAAGGCTGTAGAAGTTAGATGCACCACTCTCTTTTTTTCTTTTATAGCTGCCTATAAAGGATGTCTAGTTGGAAGCCAATCGACATAAAAACACTATCTATTGTGCAAGGAGTCTTTTGAGCTATCAAAATGTGATTATTTACTGCCAACCTCCTAATCCAATGGACAATGAGAAGGGTCAAATCATCCCTTGTCAGGGTACGGGGTTAATCAAACCTTTAACCTGCATATGAAGCCCCAGGAACAAAGAAACCATGCCCATGCAATCCTAGGTCATATAACAGATATTACAGAGGACCATGCAGGGCCGGTGGGTGTTCACTAAGAAAATGTCTCTAAATCGATGTGTGGTACAAAATCACATGCTATTTGGAAGGCGCAATGTGTTGGAACATTTTCCTCTTGGGGTTGAACATATGTAGTGGATGGATTGCAGGCGATTGACCTTCTTAAACCATAGGATTGCATATTTTATAATTTGTATTTGAAATTAGCTATATCTTGCCAAAATGTGTCTTACAAAAATTACTGATCTTTTGGTTTGCAGAAAACAGTTGAAGGATTTCTTCAACACAACTGTACTTCATGATACCATTCTGCAGATATTGGCCACCTTTCTGAGCATGGGAAGCCCTCATCACTGGATGGGCTTTTTGATGCCAGAGCCCTCTAAACTATATAACTCTGCTGCTACCTCTAGCAGTGATAGTACAGAACCTTCGCCTGCATCCAAATTTGAACAACTTATGCTGGAGGCACAGGCCGTTTTGTCAAGGTACTTTTGTTTGCTTTTCCCATCGTGTTGCAAATAAAGATTCAGCTTGGTACTAGTTCTTCACTAGATTGAGATACAAATTTTTATAAAGGTTGAGGCACTAGGGGGATATTAATCTGGAATGTGAAAACAACTATGTGCACATTGAGATTTTCTCGATATCAATCTGAAAACCCAATTTTTGACATCTTTTGTTGCTTTGGAGCACATAATAGAACTATTTTCACCTTTACAAGGAAAGTGACTAAACTCCCCACCCCCACCAAAAAATAGAAGAGGGAATATAGATTAAAAATGCAAAAAAGATGAAAGGAGCTGACTGCTGTGTTACTTGTAAAGATAAGTTTAGAACTGAACGCAGCAGATTAAGCAAAATGTCTTCATTCTTTACCTCTGTATTGATGCCTGACATCATTCAATATTGACAAGCTTTCAGGTATTTGTTTCTCATACTATTTCCTTTGGCAAATCTGTTGGTTGATTACTTATCCTTTTGTTGTGCAGCTCCGAATTTGAGAATATTCTGGATATGTCACTTAAAACAGCGGTGGATGTGATGATGGAAGACATAAAGGTCCTCTGTGGAGAAACCAATTTAAAGTTAGGTATTCCATTAGCTAAACTTCTACCACGACTTGCTCATATGAGTCACATCCTGCTTGAAGAACCCAATAGGGACAGGTACATCCAAATTGTCCAAAACATGCCAGGAGTAGAAATGTTCTTCACCTTGTTATATGCAAGCACACCAGCTTCATAGTGTAGGAGCATGTTGTATTCTTGTGTAGCTTCAGTGTAGGCGTGGATGTAAAAGATTACATATAGCATTTTGTTAGCTCCTTCAAGGGTTAAAATTTGGACAAAAATAAGAAAACTGAAGATTTTCTGGTGAAGTTTCATTCTACCTGTTACCACAGTGTTGCTTAGGAGTATTAAATTTATTACGCAGACTGATTATTTCATCAGCTGAATTTAATAGCTTAAAGCTGCTTTCAAAGCGTGCAATTTTGTTTTTCCTAGCTCTGTTGTATTCTTTTGCTTGATTGATTGTCCATGTGTATTGACTTGTGCTTTTGTTTATATACTTGAGAGTTAAGATTAGCAGATGTTAATAAAGATCGGTCTTTATAAGTGTACCTTTGTTTTGAGGATATTGGAACTTGATTGATACGTGCATCATAAAGATTGTTTAAGTACCTCCTTCTGATGATTTGATCGGTCATTCATATGATGAGTTGATGGTGATTTTTACTGTGCCTAGAGAGAAGGGAAGGGAACCCTTCAGTCCAAGAAAAGGCGGTGAAAAACTGAGCTCAGCTCCTGCATCATTGGAGCAAGAACATGTCTGAAGATGTTATTCATCTTCTTTGACATGCTCATGAGACAATGATTCAGCAGCAAAGATCAGTCCCAATAACCCACCTTGGGTTGGACAGAACAGTTTCCTTCACTCCTCTGCTTTCTCAAGTAGCTAGTCAGTCTTCAGAGGGAGGGAGGAGCCTTTTTATATACAGTAATAGTTTCCTCCCGTTTCAGAATAGTTTGACTAAACACGAAATTTAAAGAAATAAAAATACGTGGTTTCACATGTTGTTACATGATTTTGAGGAAAACTTTCCGTGTCTCATTTCATATCATAAAGTGCGTCTGCCTAATCTCTTTGTTTAATCGTTATTATTGTCACCTTTATATTTACATCAACAACAGTAGTGACGGCGAAATCAATGATGTTGAATTTTTATATTTCCTAAGATTATTGTTCCAATCTTTATACTTTGCGACAAGGTATTAGGCACCTATAGCAGCTATACGTAGTAGTTTATTTTAGTTTTATTATTCAATAATCTAGACGAATAGAGGTGTAATTATAGTGTTTAGCTAATCTATACTTTCATTTGGAAGTGACTTATATGCCAATTGCTATTTCTTTTATAGAAAGAAAATGGATCATATAAATTCTTACTACTCATTTTCACTTTATATAGCGTGATTTTTTCATCTTCTAACAACGTTATATGAGAATGATAAAAAATATTCATTTTGTTCACTTTTACTTGTCAAATTTGAATTTGACACGTTCATAAGAAAATAATGATTGATATAATTATTGTACCATACTATCTATATTAATTGATATTTAGTACTCTCTCTGTTCCTTTTAGTTGTCACATATACTATAAATACTTGTATCAAAATAGTTGTCAATTTAAACAATCAAGAGAGAATTAATTACTATCTTTTTTTAACTTTGCCCTTGACATTAATTATTCTAGAATTAAGAGGCACATATACAGATAAAGGTTAAAGAATTAATAAGAAATATATTGATCAAATAACATTCTTTAATAATTTTTTTAAGAATTGTGTTAAATTTTATCACAACTAAAAACACAAACAAAGTTATTAGATATTGAAAAGTAATTAAGAAAATAAATAATCAATACATTAAAAATAAAAATGAAGATCAATTTATGGCGAAGCAAAAGCTAACAAAGGACCGAAAAGATAAGGGAAAATACATAAAAAACCCCTTGAACTTGACACGAAAACTTACTTTAGTACTTAAACTTTACGAATAATTATTTACCCCCTTAACATATTTGAAGTGAATTAATACCACCCTAACGGATGACGTGGCAAAAAAAGAAAAGAATTTTTTTTAAAAGCGCGTTAAGTTATTTTTTTAAAAGTAATGGTCCCACTTTATATATATAATGAAAAAAAAAAAGGAAACCCACCCACTCCATTCTTCTTCTTCTTCAAACCCCCCACCCTGCTTTCTCAAACCCCACCTACCCCTCTTCCTGCTTGTCTTTTCTTCCTCAAACTCCCCACCACCCCATCCTCTTTCTCCTTCTTCATCATTTATCCTATTATTTTTTTTTAACCCTAAAATAATTTTTTTAAACCCAATTATCCATCCCTTCAAAATTAAGCTTTCCAGCATTTATGCCATGAAGAAGATGAACAACCCGACAATATGCCATAAAGAAGATGAAATCTGCCTTTACGTGAGCAAATTCACAATCAATTACATCTTTTGGTAGATTTGTTTTGTGTTAATCCCAAGCTCCTCCAGCAATGATAGCTCGCCTTCAAAATTCGGTGAGCCACCGCCGCCGATGGTGGTGGACCTGAATTGCAGAGTGAAAGCAACAACAAATCCTACATCGAAGGACATGAAAGGTATCTTAGGATTCTACGACTTCAGTGGTTGAAACGACGCCGTTGGAAGCAATGTTGCCGTGGATCTGGAGTTTCGCCGGATAGAAAAATTCATTGATGGGACGTTAAATTCCTTCGCCATTGATCGGAGATCTAGAAATTATTTATTGTGATGAAATTCGAATCAAATTAAGTGAATATTTTGAACTATTTTTGTTCCAATAGTGGTTGCAGATCTAGTACGTAAAATTTAGGGGTTTCTTCGAGAGAACATGAAATCGGATGGAGCGAACTCGAAGGATATACAAAGGAGCTTGATTTGTTGAGCAATGGATATAATTGGAAGCTTTAAGGTCAACAATGGAGAGAATTGGATGTTGAAGCGGACGTCTCTTTGAAGCTAAGGCAGTAAGGGAAGTGAAAGGATTAAAATAAATTGATTAAAAATAATTAATTTTTGATAAAATAAATTAAATAGGGCAAATATTTGAGATCATGCCACGTGTCTTTCCGTTTGATCTAAGGATATATATGACCTAAAAGTATGATGGTAAGGGTATATACAACCTTAAAATATAACGGAGGATATATACATACCATTTTTGAAAATTCGAGGGTATATTTGACCTTTTTCCCTTCTTAAACTAATTAAGAATTAAAGATTAACTAGTATTTAAATATTCTGAAAAGGAAAGAAAGAAATGAATTTAAAAAATCAAAAATCAAATTTTAGAGAATTTCCAATGTGGCTATGATGTGGCGCTTATGTGGATCTAATGTGTCAATGATGTGGCGCGTGTGTAATACACTTGCCAACTTGAGACTGATATTATATTTTTAGGGTGATATTAATTCATTTCAAATATGTTAAGGGGGGTAAATAATTACCCGTAAAGTTTAAATACTAAAGTAAGTTTTCGTGCCAAGTTCGGGGGGGTTTTATGTATTTTCCCAAAAGATAAAAGAAAAAGCACGCGCTATTGAGGAGTTGGTATATTTACAAGGGTAAAATGGGAAAAGAAAGAATAACCTATAAAATGAAAAAGTAATGAACATTACTCCCTCCTCCGTCAGGGCTAGTACTCGCTGCTGGCTTATTACACATCGGTAAGAAGGTCCGAGCAATAATGGCGACAAAAGACGGCGACATTTTGATGCTAGAGGCCCCGCCGGAGTATCGTCCGGCAGTGTCTAGTAGTGCGGAAGTGATAGATGCTTTGCCGTACATTGATGACGACTACGGTGATCCCAACGTGAAAGAAGAGGTGGACCGTTTGGTCGAAGAGGAAATGCGCCGCAGCTCCAAAAAACCTTCCGATTTCCTCAAAAACCTCCCTCCTCTTCGTAAATTCAACTTCGAGGTTTCAATCTATACTTGCCAATACTTCTGCTCTTCAACATGTGAATTCTAGGGTTCCATTTTTTGAAGTACTCATTCATTTCTATAAGAATTAGCTTTATTGAAGGATTAAAATTGCTACTTTCTCGTGAATTGTGTTGATTTGGTAACTGCTTGATGAGGCCATGATTTTTGCTCGTCTAATGAATGAATCTGTTTTAGAATCATCCTATGCTTGCGAGGGAATATGAGCGGGTGAGAGCTGGAAAACCTCCAGTACAAATAGATACTTCACGATATGGACTTGAGGTGCCGCCTGTGAACAAACGCAATGATGAAACTGCATGGAAGCAATCGCTTCAAAAAGCTCAGCGTTTACTGCAGCATCAAGTAATCAGGTAGGCTACCTGTATCCAGTGGTGTAACTAGAGGTGGTATTTGTGAGAGTTCCCTTTGCTAATTATATACTCATGGTTCTCAGTTTAAGCTCTCTCTTTCTATAACCAAAGTATTTGTCCAACAATTAGTATATATATGTGTAAAATCTAGATATGGCACATGATAGTTAATAACCTTTATTGGTAGGAAGAAACTTTTTGTATCAGTTCCTCAATTATCTTTAAATGCAAAAGAAATGAAGTCTGTAAGGCTACAAGGTTTAATAAAATAGATGTTGCAGTGAAGCATGATAAAAGAGTACTTCTTCAAAGGAATAGCTAATCCAAATAACTTCTTAATATAAAGCATTGTGTTTGTTTTGGCTTCTATGTCAAATCCAAAAGCCTGCACGACGTGTGGGGAAACATAGTACTATTTGTCACGTGTTGGGGAGTGTGCTTGTATATATTTCAATGAAATAGGATTCTGGAGAACTTGTATATACTATCCAGCTTCAGCAGGTCATATCCTAACAGAAGACACGTAAATTTTGTGTCACTTTGTTACCAAAGTTTTTTACTTAGCTTTTGTTAATCAGGAAAAATTCTTTTTACATCACAATGTCCTACCTGTATATGGAGGCATCTAGTACTTTGCTACTGAAACATTCATGCCTTCGATATATTATGGTTAAAAAATTTCCCCTTTTTTGTTGTGCACAACTGTGCTTATTGCTTCTGTAACCAAAAGTTAACCTTGATATTCTGTAGGCTAGAAAATCTGGATCTAATGTCAAAGCATGGTCCTGATGTGTGGAAGCTGTACAATCAACGATTGGAGGCATTTCTAGCCAGGTTCTTTTTCTTTTTCTAATTTTATATTTTTCATGGTGCTCTGCTATCGCATCCTTATTTAACAATTTACTGATGCTGACCCCAACTTGTTTGGGACAAAGGCGTAGTTATTTTTCAGCTATCTCATCCTTGACAATGTACTGCTACTTCTGTCTTGACATGATTTTACATGCTCCCTCTGTTCATTTTGTATGACAGTGCATGATTGGTCTGGGTCAAAGAAAGAAATCTTTTTGCGCATGCTGAAATACCCTTTGAACCTGTTATCTTAAACATGTCATAACATTTGGTTACAAGAACATGTCAATCAAGAGAAAATGATAAGCTTAAAGTTAAAAGAGTTTCCAACTATCGCTTGTGTTAATTCTTTTTGGAACAGACTAAAGAGGAACGAATACCATAAAAAACGGAACAAAAGGAGTAATAGATATTAGATTGAAAATGATAAAAGAAGTTTTCATGCTTTGGACAAAATGACCTTGAGGACTATAGTAACTATTTTGGACTTGGTTTCTAGAGTAAATACTTTTGCATAAAAATAAGCAAGGACATGTTCTATTTTTTGGTGAAAAAAAAAAGAAAGAATATGATATGATCAAACAATTTCCCTTCTTCACTGCTGGTGCAATTGTGATTCAAAAGGGAGAAGTATTTATCACTGTATTTACACATCTGGAACCAGTTCTGCACAGTATTAATATGTCTCTTACAAAAGAGCATGATTCGCTCGTCCTTTCTCCTCTGGTATTGCTGCATCCCTTCCATGGCTGATATCAAACTAATTTTCTGCAGAATGCAATCACAAGCTGCTGAACTGAATGAAATGATCGAAACAGCAAACAGGGAAAGGAAATATCATCAGGTATAAGTATCTTGTGTCACTACTGATCTGTTTCTGTAGCGTTTTGCATTGTTCTTATTGATCTGTTCGCCATTGCATAACAGCAAACTACTGCATATGAGCTCAATGCGTTGTCCATGCAATGGAGAGAGCTGTGTCTGAAAAATATAGAAATTCAATCTGCATGTGGGGAACTACAAGACCACAGAGAACAACTGAAGAAGGAGGCTGAAGAGAGGTCTGTTTTGTATTGCATATCATCTATGCCTTTTCTGGTTTTAATAGGCTAGCTTATAAGATATTAACCTCTTTTACGGCAGGGGCTGGAATTTGGAGGCTAATGTTGAGAATGGCAACATGCCGTATGCAGAATTATGAGGTATTGATTTCGCTATTATTCTGTTATGCTTAGTTTCTATCTACTGGATTAGTTATCAATGATATTAACATGTAGGGGGGAATCGGATAAAAAGTTGGGGAGGTACAAGGGTGATTTAGGTTGAAGGAAATGGAGAATGAATTAGATGGTTGAAATGAATGTAAAGTATGATACGGGGAGTGCAGAATAGAAATAAAAAATTACAATTCTATAAGTTAAAGAACCAATTGTGTGAGATGAGAAGGAAGATAAGAAAAAGAGAAAAAAAATCTATGATCTGCAATGTTCTGACCTTTTTAATTTCCTATAAAAAATGTAGCAAATTTTCAAAAATAAAAATTCCCAGCATTTTTCTTCCATTTCCAAACATGAAAAAACAGATTCCTGGAATCATGTTTCCTTAGCAAAATTCAGGTTGCATATACAAGGTCTTATAAAACCTTGTGGAGGAAGACAATACTATTAGATTGGATTTGGCTGGGGGGGTTATGTTGAATTACGAAGGCTGTAGGCAATGTTTTCCCTCTTCTCTTGTTGATTTCAAAGATGTGTGAGAATTGTCAGATTAATATTGTGAAAATATGTAGGTGTAGGTCCATTAATCATGAAGATTTGCTGCTGCTGGACTTAGATGTAGAAGTTGGTCAAAGGTTTGAAGTCCTTGCTTTAGGTCGGTGTGACGAGGTTTGACCATGTCTTTTGTTGGCGATATTCTGTTAGGCAATCCTGGTGAGGAATGTGTCCAGTGTGGAAAAACTCACTGCTTGCCTCTGTATCTCCCAGTTCTTTGTGCACATGTTCATTTCCTTATCTTGGTAACAGCTCTAATTATGAATAGTTAATCGGTGATGTTAATGTTTGTCTTCTTATTTCCCCCCCTTAGATTCCTTTTTGTTGAATGAGAAAAGGAGACAAAGCAAGGCCTTCTCTGTTCCTTGAATCTACAAAATTTGTTTTTGCTTTTCTCTGGACTCCCAATATGCTTTTGTTTTGCAATCTGTACCGCCATCCGCGAGAAGAACGGAATCATAGACTTCTATACTGGGAGCATAATATATATATTATTGCTAAAAGCAAATGAGTGTTTTGACAGTTCTATTGCTAAAAGCAAATGAGTCGTTACCAGACCAGATATAACAAGGAGTAGCAAAATTATCCCATGAAAAAGCAATTAAATAAGTTGGGTCGTTCAGGTTCACATGAACTCGAATTTACACGGCGTTTGGTAGGATTCCAGTCACGCATTAAACTCTAATAGAGACTCACCAACTTAATTTCGTATGTATAAAGGGATTTACGTAATAAATTTATCTTCATAACTCAACAGGAACAACATTCAATTTATTATCTCTTAATATATAGGCAAAGATATTTTGATACAAGTTAAATTTATTGAACTAATAATGTAATTTTTTATTATTATTATTTGGTTTTCCATCCGGTGTTGAGTACCCGCCCGTCTATCCTGGATTCATGCTGCATAGGCACCATTCAGGGGAAGTGCTCCTACCAAGGATTTTTCTATACTCGGGACTCGAATCCTATAGCTCTGGTTAAGGGAGAAACAACCTCATAAGCCTGTACTACATCCTTTGTGATATAATGTAAATTACGCTATTACGAGCGGTGAAGCACCTGAGAGACTCCTAATTACAACTATTAGGCACAATCAAAAGATGCCCAAATATGAATAATTTTAAAAAGAAGTTTGAGGATCCACTTTTAACTCTTTTCTTTTTAGAAAGAAAAATAGTTGGAACGTATCAAGCAAAAGGGACAAAAAATTGGACTTATTCAAGTAGGATTTGTGACCTTCAGATTGAGAATATATATGGTTCCCATGCTCATAGGAATTAGGATTGGTGAGACTTAGAGCCCGTTTGGCTTAATTTAAAAGAAGTAGTTTTTAAAAATTAAAGTTTATTAAATTTTAAGTTAAAAGATGAAAAATAGGTAAGTATCTATTTTTAACTTTTTTTAAAAATCATTTCTAACTTATTTTAAGTTATTTTTATTTTTTGTCAAACACTTTTAAAAGCTAAAAATGTCTTAAAATATGTTTGACCAACTTTTAAGTCAATCCAAACAGGCTCTTATGAGTACTCTTACCACTTAAAAGAAGTGTTTTGTATTCCCTCCTAATTAAATTATTTGACGATTCATAATTAAACATTAATTAAGAAGACTGGAAGAATATGTAATCTTCTTAAATAGCCTCATTTATGTATACGCTTCATAATTAAACATTAATTAAGAAGACTGGAAGAGTATGTAATCTGCTTAAATACCCTCATTTAAGTATTAAAATATAACATCGCTTAATTAAATTTCAACTTTATTTATGTATCATTAGTTTTCTATAATTCAAGTGTATGTAATCTTCAAAAATAATTACTACTTTACTACAGACAAGACGAAGATGAATAAATTTAGATGATAAAATAATAATTACATTTTAAAATGATAAATAAATTTAAATAATTATTTTTAAAAATCACTACAGACAAGACGAAGATGAAAAAAAAAAAAAGAATGAACTGAAAAATGAAGCGAGGGTTATCTTGTTTGTGATAATACCGCATACAGCACTCTGTTCGATTTTACTGCTCACTTTGAAATTTTGTATGATTATTAAAAGTTATTGATTAATATTTTACAATATGTATAGTTTCAAGTTAAACAATGATTTGGAAAATATATTATTAATGTTGTGGTTAAATTGAGGAAAATTTAATTATTTCATCTTTTTATATGTTAAAAGTGAAAAGTAAATAGTGATAAAATTTTATATACTATCAAATTGTGAACGGAGAAAGCAATTGTTAATACTCTCTTCATCCTATATTAATTGAATTTTTGAAACCTTTTTTATTTTTTATTTTTCAAATTAACTTTAATTGTTCAGTTTTCAAAACTATTTTTAGAGTATTCTTCCAATTTTACCCTTCATTTGGATTTTCAATGTGCTGACTACAATAAATTTGATAATAATTAATAAGGGTAAAATTAAAAAATTATGTTCAATTTATGTCTTAATCTATTTTTCTTAAAGAATGTAAAACACCTCAAAAATTCAATTAAACATGAAATGAAGGAAATAATATTAAATGTTTGATAGACAAGTATTTGATATATAATTTGCCTTTGGTTTAAATTATTTGGTGCGAATCTTGTAGGACATTACAAGATCAGTTATAATGTTATAAAATAAAAATGAATGTTAAACAATATTTGTTTGTTAGTAATAAATTATACAATAGTATTCTGATCTAACTAATCAATTTTTCTTATCGGCTATGATTTTTTATGAACTAATTTATAATCCGTTTTACTTTTATCGGCGTTGATTATATTATAAAGCCTAGGTATTTGCATAAATATCAGTTCATGTTGCAGCTACCTTGAACCTAGCTAATGCTTTAGTTGGAAAAAAACAATAATAATAATAATAAAAAAAAAAATATGTATATATATATTACTACTATTTTTCACTTGTCTTGTTATAATGAATTAACTAAAAAATTATTACGAATTAATTCTTTTATATAAACAGTGTATAATTTGAACAAATGATTGTTTTTTATTTAAATATTGGAGAAATCCCACCACATTGCCAATAGCAAATTAAGAGGAATTTAAATTGACAAGAACATAACATTTTTACTGCAAAACAAAATTAATGTTCATACTTATTTCATCTGTAATTATTCTATAAAGAACCTGCAACGATTTCTAATAATCAAAATGCTTAGTTAAAAGTCAAAAAAACAAAAACAAACATTTACAACACACGTTGAATTTATTAAAAACTGCTGGCAGTAAAATAATATTAACATTACTTGATACATATAAATAAAATAACAAATATTTATCAACTTTAATCTTTGTATTATACCGTAAAAACCATCTTAAGCTTAAGTTGAAGTTAGGACCAATGATATACTTAGTCAAATTTCAAAATAAAAATATCTTCCCAAGATAAGATTCAAAATAAAGAACACTACATTTTCCACACATCTGTCCCAATATTAATTAATGCAACATAGCTTTAATTTGCACAAAGATCAAGAATCGAGAAAGTAGCTATCAATAGCCTAGACTAAACCTAATGAAAAAAGATTAAAATATTAAGGATTTCACTTTATTTTATTCAACAAAACTAATATGTACACAAAAGTAAACACAAACAAGTATTTCCCAATTTACACAACTGTAAAAATTCAGTTTCTAAAATATTTTCTTCCACAACTCAAATCTAGACAAACGATAAAAGCTGCGCTGAAAGACTTCAAATCCAAATCCAACATTTCTTCAGAAGCCTGAAATAGGAAAATCAGATCTAAACAGACCCTCAAAATTATTAAAAAGTAAACAACATTTCAAAATTTAACCAAAATAATATATATTTAAACAGTAGCTAGATATAGGAAATAAGATCTACATACCTTGAATATTAAATCTAATACTAGATCTAATAAAAATAAGTACCATATGATTAGATTTTATTAACATAGAAGAAAAAAATGTACAAATCTAGTAAGGAGATATGAATGTAGAGCTCCCTTCAATCCAAAAAATGATCAAACAAAGGGTAAAATGAAGCTCCTGACATATGCAAACCCACAAAGCTATCTATATGTTAAATCATAAATAGATAGGGCTGAGGAATCCATAGGTCAGCAGCTCAATCCAACCTGTTAGATCTTCTGTTGGACTTCAAGGAGCTCCACTCCCATAACACAAAATATATCAAGTCAACATGTACAAAAACCCTAATCTTGTACTAACAACTAACCAAAAAAATATCATAAAACATCCAAGTTAAAAACCCACAAGAGTTTTGGATCTATCTATATATATCGTAGAGGAATTAAAAAAAATTATAACCTAACTCGTTGAAAGTAAAACACTAAATTTTACTTTTATAGAGAGCTAAAGAATGAGAGAAGTGAGAAATGATGAAGGAGAGGGGTTGTATATATAGTGGTATAGGAGATGGAGTAACATTGGGGATTGAGGCTAATTTATGTTTTTCCTTTATTACTCTATCATCTATAGGATATATTTATAATCACATTCACACACAAGAAATTGACCATGGTATTTTTTTTAAAATATTATTTTCAAAGGTGAATTTAAAATTTTAATTTTATAAATTCTTGATTCTAGAATGTCCGATTTCAAGTATTAATAATGAAACTTTAATTTTTACAAAAATACATATGTAAGGAATATGAGTTAAATCTATTAAATTGGATTGAACTCTTATTTTAAGGCTATATATAATCTTATTTGTATTAATTTTGATATTTTTATTTATGTGAAAGTGTTACGATATCTAGGACTAAATCATTTTTCTTTTTAAAATAATTTTCACATTTTTAAAAATAATATTTTGAGTCATTATTTATGATAACTTAGTTATTTTTTAATATTTGAAACATGTCTTTTTCATGTACTATTATCTTTATAACGACTACAAATAATATATTAGTTGAATCAAAAGAATCCGACAAGTGATTGTAGTAATAGAAGAATGGTAATAGTACCATCATATTGGTAAGGAAAACTAGCCAACGATCGAATGTCCGCATCATTATATTTGGGGTCACATCCTCGTTAAGTCACAAAATTGTCATGTCCTTTTTCGATCTAGTGCTACCCTTTTAGACATTTTTTAACCAATTGCTCACACCTCATGACAAAGGCATCGAAACATTAATCTCTTTATATATTCAAAATATGTCAGTCTCCCTTCTCTCATCTTGTCTATATCGAAAATCACTCCTATGGATATCATTGTTCTTAATCATATCACTCTTAATATATGACATATATCCACTTAAACATTCTCATTTTCCTAAGTTCTCATCCTTAGAGATGTGTGAAAGTGTATTTGCTTTTGACCGGGCAACACTATGCCATACAATATAGCTAGTTTAGATATCATCTATAAAACTTACTTTTAACTCTCGACGACAAATTCTTCACATGGGCACCTAATGTGAGCTTTCATTTCGATCATCCACCTTATTTTATTTTGATATGTAACATCATCATCAATTACTTTATTTCATTAAATTATTGATTCATTAAGATACTTAAATTTTTCTCTCTTGAAGGTAACTTGTGTATCAATCCTCACTATTTCTATATTTATCTCCCATGTTATGTCACTAAACTTCCACTTCAAGTACTCCTAATCATGCTCAACTTGAACCACTTAGACTTGAAAGTCGATTTTCAAACCACCAACATATTGTTAATTTTACTATGTATTTCGTCATTCTATATTTGTCTCTCATGTTACATCACTAAACTTCCACTTCAAGTACTCCTACTCTTGTTCAACTCGAACCAGTTAGATTTGGAAGTCAATTTTCAAACCACCAACATATTGTTAGTTTTACAATGTATTTCATCGTTTAATACTATATCATCACAAATAATATACACAATATAACACCTTCTCTTGAATATATATTATTAAAGTAATTTTATTTTAGAAAATTTAAACCTAAATTTATTTTTCCTAATATTTTTAATACCTTCATATAAATTGAACCTTGAGTTAAAATCTAAATTTATTTGTCCTCATATTTTCTACTATCATCACATAAATTGAAGAAGAAAAAAAACCATTCACTTTATGACCCTCATTAAAGATGTATAGTGGTACTATTTACCTTGTTGGTTGCACCCATATCTATTGAGTCTCGGGAACCAATGTATATATAGTCCTTTGGATTTTATAAATTGATTAGATTCTCTTACACATATTTGAATGCATATCACATGCACTTGTCACCCAAAGTTACCTACAAATTTACACCTCCCTTCTTGTCTTTGTTACACACACCCTATAGCACTTGTAGGGGCATGTACTTTTTTTTTTTTTACTATACTATACTATATAATATTTTATTTTATTTTTGACGTTAGTTTGACTATCTATGTGGTGTTGAAAAATATTACTCTACTCTATAGTATTAAAAATGTCTGTCCACCATTATGGAATGACAAAAGTAAATTTGGTGTCGTTGCCTTTCCAACTGTATTTCCTTGTCCTCTCCTCACCATTAAAGTTGTTTTAGGGTTTTGTGAAGAATAAATATCAATCTTTCTCATTGTATATATGCATGGTACCCACAAACAATCTGGATTCAAATTTTGAATTTACCATATTAACATCCAATATTTATTGGACATGTTCTGCGTGGACCTAGATGTAGATCGATTTATAGGTATGAAATTATGATAAGTGAAGGTATTAAAAGAAAACATAATACACATAAAATTACATGGAAGAAAGCATGTTTTCAAATGACCTCTTGATGCTTGGTGATATTAATACATACTTAACTATAAATAGAATACGTTATTTTAAATTCATATGAAACTTTTATTATTTTTAAATAACTTTTATTATTTATTAGAGTGAAATGATATATATAATTAATATGAGATTAATGAAAGAAATAAGAATTTAGATTTCAACTTATTTAAATTGAGACATAGTTATTATTATTAGTAGTAGTAATAGTACTATCAAATGTTTATATCTGCCACTATCCCAAACATCTCTTATTTGGACATAGATTATGCACTAAAATGTCATTTGACTTGCAAAATAAGAAGAAATATCATGTGGGTGACCTTCTTGTTTTTTTTTCTTTACAAAAGTAGACTTTGTTAGATATTGAAAATATAATCAAGTAAATAAAATATAATTTTCTAATAATTTAAATTTTTAGATGAAATAATATTATATTTCAATATTAATACTTTCACGAAAAAAAACTCACAAAACTTCAACTATTTTTTCCAACATAGTAAAATGCATATTTAAAGATAACCTAACTTTCAAATATTATTTTCAAACTTCAAAAAATTATTTTCAACTAAATCTATATATCCAAAAAGCACCCTGGGGGGGGGGGGGGGGGGGGGGGGGGGGGGGG
>JAJOOE010025880.1:0-28324 GCA_036250405.1 Solanum raphanifolium | reverse complement strand
TAGTCCCTATTTCCCGTTAATTAATGTTGAATGTACTTCCGCGACCGATGAAGTGTGATGACAAGTTTGAGAGGCTTGTTTGGGGTTCCTTCGGGTTCCTCATTCGCCATGTCACGTCTAGGCCCTAGGCTTGGGTCGTGACAAAACTGGACCACTGATGTTTGCGTAATCAAGACACAACTTCCAAAGCAAGTGTCTACGATCGTACAATAGTAAAGTAACCCAACCAAGGGTTGGGATCGTGTCCCAAGGGAGTGGTTTTAAAAATAAATAAAAAAATAAATCTAGTTCTAATTAGTCATAGCTAAAAACATTATTGAATATAAACATATTAAATCTAAGGGGTGATGCAAGCGTCAATTATCAATGGGGTTTGTCACAAGTAAGCAAAAACAGCAAAAATGCAAAGGGTACTAATCAAGGAGACATGATTCTTGGGATGTGATAGGAATACGAGATAAACTAAACTATTGGGTACATGCTTTTGATAATAAATCCGTTGAATATTTGTGACTAGGCTAGACTATAGTGGGGGTAAATTCTCTCTCGAGCAACTTACCTCGAATCAAATAGGTTCCTCTCGGACACCCAGTTGCCGCATGAAGAACAACCTCCGCCTTAGCCCACTCACTCTCTTGAGCTGAGTGTGTGGGAGAAGGACTAGGGTTCACTCTCTCGAGCTGAACCTCATGTCGACCCACTCCTACCGGCCATTAATTTAGTAGTCTTATTTTTACAACCTCTCTCTCGAGCAAGCCAAAAACACAAAGGTCAAATCGTATTCGTAACTACAATTTCATTAAGTTCCACCACAACTACTAAATGAAATCACATTTACACAACAAATAAACCATCAACAAGCAAGACCCAACAAATAATCTAACCCATATTAACAAAATCACACCCCAAGAATTAGGGTTTTAGCTAGACATGTAAAAGAGATAGAAATTTATACAAAATGAGTTTGCATTCAAATGGGTATGAAGATTTAAGTCTCAAAACAAGTCAAAAGTGAAGAATCCACAAGATCCAAGTCCAAATTCTTGTAGTTGAAACCATTTGAATCTTCAAGTTCTTCAAAACACTCTCCAAAATTAGAGCTCAAAAGTCTATGTTAAATATTATATATTAAAAATCTGATAATTAAAATCTGATATTTAAAATCTGATATTCAAAATCTCATATTCAAAATCTGATGTTAAGCTACAACTCTCAACGAGTATTTATAGTTTTCAACTCGGCGATACGCCCTTTGGTAGGTTTCATTACCGTCTTGCTCTATCCTTCAGCATCATCATGTTTGGATCATTGGGCGACATAGTACAACTTCACGAAACTTCTCGACGATATGCTGACTGCTCCTTTTCACTGCCGATTTGATCCCTGCCTTCAGGGCTCAGCAAACTGGAACAAAAGGCGAGGATAAGATCTTTTGGCGACTCGCCGAATGGGTTCAGTGATTCTCAGATCTACATTTCTTCGTTCTTTCAGCTGCCTTTGTTGCTTTTTTCGCCAAGTAGTGTACATGCGTTCCCTCAAACTCCAAATAGCTGAAACTTAAGGGTTTTCATCAGATATTGAGATAAAATATTCATTTGAGGACACTAATTCTATCTAAATATAGCCCTAAATGAGTCCAATTTGTGGACTCATCAACACCCCCAACTTAAACTTTTGCTTGTCCTCAAGCAAACTCAAGTTCAGCCGTTTAAAAAGGGTATCTTGAACAGTGCTACACAAGAATCAATCATGAATGCACACAACAAGACTCAATTTGCTTATGTAAAGATCAAATGTGTACTCAAAGATTCAAGTTGTGACTTACCAATATCAAAGAATCTCATGTTCACAATACTTGCTTCAAATGTAAGTTCAAGCTCAACCAAAGTGTTCAAATGCCCTCACACAAGGAATGATTCCATATTCACACAATGGTTCAAAGTTTAAAGCTTCGAAATCAGATGCAACGCTCACACTCACAAAGAAGAACACAATGCATAATTTCACCCATAGGTTTGCCCTTATTTTCCAATCACAACATTTGTTTAAGCTCACTCAAGATCTAAAAGGACTTTTCAAGGCTTGTAATGGGGTTGAGTGCAAAGGTATAGTTATTTAGGCTCAGTGACTTTCATCCTCATGAAATGTGGTTCTCACAACACTTCCTTTCCTTTTCCTTCATTATTCTCTTTAGTGCTCATAAGTCATCCTATTATTCCCTTTCCATGGATTGTTTTGGAATCCCATTTTTTTTGTACTTTATTTCACAACTTTCTTTTCATTCTTTTTCTTTTTCTTTCTCTTTTTTCTCTTTTTTTTATATGGAGGGGTTCCATTTTTCTCAAAGCCATGGGTAAGAGAAGACTTTCCTTGCACTTCTTGACTTGCCCTTATCTTTTCACCACACCCCCAACTTAGGCTTTTGGCCTAAGTTGGCTATTCAACCAACCACAACTTTATGAGGATTATGGGTGGTGGATAAACAAAGGTCATTGCTTCCATCAAGTTTCTTCCAAAGAAAGGGAAAGCTCAAGGGGTGTTCAAAAGTGGCTCACACACTCACAAGGTAGGTCACAAAAGAGGTATATGTCAAATTGGCTCCCACTCTTAGAAGTTGCCTAAGATCATATCAAGAGATAGCTTCACTTAGTTGACTGGACCAACGGGGCAAATTCTAGAATCCGTCATGCTTAGTTCACAGGTAAGATCATTACACTAGGCATTGACACTATCAGTCAAACAAGACTCCACACTTTCGCTAGTGTGCAATGATCATCACAAGAGACTCAATTTGATACTAGGCTAGTCATAACTAGATGCAAAGAGTTCACATATTGTCTATGCAACTTCATTTGGCCTCATCGTAGCTGTGCATTCATGTTCATTCGATTGAGAGCACTATTCAAGTCATCGGTATTGATCGGAACTGAGACTCAAATTTCGCAAAAGAACAGCCACATTCAACACACGAGAGGTGGCAAAAAAAAAATTCTTTATTTGGATGGGTCAAAATTGTTTTGCAATTTAAAATAAAAAGAACAACAAGCTCAAACATCCACAGAAAGAAGTATTTAACACAATAATAGCTCACAACCCAAAATATATAATCAAAATAAATATGCACAAAGGTGGGCCTCACCCCACCACAAACAAAAATCATTTCTCCTCAAATGCAAATAAAAGTATCCAAAAGTAAGTAAGACAGAGAGGGACGTAAATAAAAGTTCTGTCTATGCTGTCTCTCCATCTGTCGGGGTCTCAGTGGCCGGTGTAGCAGTGTGGACTTTGGCTTCTGTGCCCGGAGTCACCTCAGAGGGAATAGCAGTGCCAGATCCACTAGGGGCTACTGTGGACGTCTCAGTCGGTGATGCCTGGATCACCGGCTGCATAATCGTCCCTACAAGATCTGACAAATTTCTAAATATGCTCTGCTCTCGGCTCTCCATCATCTCCTCCTCAAGTACTGCAATGAGCTCCTCTTCAATCTCTGCATCCGACTCCTCATATGATGTGCCACTCCTCTGTACATCTCCAGTGGTAGCCGGAGGAATCCCCGAGGTCTCAGGAGCATCCTCGTCATCTGCACCCCGCATTAATGAGGTGAAGTCGGTAGACTTCAAATAGTCTACGTCCTTCCTCAAATCTGCCACTTCGGCTTTCAAAGCTGAAACCTCGGATGTGTTTCCCTATCTGCTCTCACAAGCAGTGAATCTAGTAGTTAGATCATCGAGGCCCTATGGTGGGTCAGTGCAGCCAAGATAGCACTATCGATCATCCCTGGAATTGATCTCTCCAACCGGGTCCCTTTCACATCCGCTGAATAGGCCAGTTGACCCATCTTCAGGATCATGGCCTAAGTAATCCTGGTAGGCTGGGAGGAGGAAGAGGCACCTGGGACCTGTGAAAAAGAGGAAGGAGAAGATGTACCTGAAGGCTCAGAGGCCGGAGTAGGCAAAGGTGCCTCTACTAGTAATGAGTCAACATCAACTTCCGGGGAAATTTCTACCGGAGCTTCTTTCCTCCTGTCAACTTGATCTCGTGTGAACTCGGCCTCAATACTCCGAATATCAGTGGAGGAAGACGGGGTGATCTCAATATCCCTCGTAGTATCCCGAGGTACTCCAGTATGCTGGCACAACTTCGTGATCAAGACTGGAAATGGCAGAGAAGTCAGCTTCTGCTTGGCCCTCATGGCCATCTCTTGTGAAATCTGCAGCCCCAGTTCGATGCGCCTCCTGGACAAGATAGAACCAAGGCAAGCTACCTTAGGATTGTGCAAAATGGACTCATTTTGGATGGCATGATAGTGTTGATAATGAAACCAAACTAGAACATGGCATCGATGTTCAAGTCCCTCTTCTCAATAGGTGCCCCTGCATCCATCCACCTCGGGGTGGTGTCAGAAATCAGAGGAGCTAGCCAACCCTTCAGGTCATATAGGGATTGAAGAATAGGCAACCCTTCATAGGGAACTGCAGAGTGCAGCGGTCTACCCAATATAGTGTTAATATACTCGCTGTGGCACTCAACTTCCTTGCCTCTGACCATGACCGACTTTACCAACTCCCCATAAGCTGTGTAAAATTCCCTAACCCAAGAAGGAATGTAAGGGCGTCAGTGCCTTGTGAACTGCTCAAACTCATGGTATTGGAGGGTGTTAACCACATCGGGATGCTTGCTGTCCAGGCCTTCTGTAGATAATAGCTTCTCCTCTAGGATGGTCCGTACCCCCTCACCTTTCAGTCTGTTCAGTAGTCTAGGAGGAGGCACGATAGGGATTGCAGGGGTCACTAGAGGTGTCTGTGCTGGTACGGAGTCTATTGCCGGAGGAGTGGCAAATGAGGGAATATTGGTGGATACAGACTGAGATCTGGCCCGGAGTTCATCCCTTATGTTTATCAGAGGCTGGTCATCTTCTGGTTCTGAAAATTTAGCCTGGGTTTCAATAGCTATTCCTTTTGCCTTTATCTCTCGGTGGGAGTTCTTTTCCTTTCTTGTTTGGAGGATTTGACCCCCCCCTTCTTTATACTTATGCGCTTTGCTTTTGTCTTGGGTGGCATGGTTAGATTTGTACATACCATATCTGCAAAAGATCGGGAGAAATTAGGAGAGAATCAAACACAAGCACAGAAAATCTATTGTAGACAGACTCGCTGATCCAGTTGAAGGGTCGCCGAACCTCATTGGAGAGCTAGATCGGGCTTGCCGAAAGGATTGGCTTAAAAATTAAGGCAAGTTGGTGATGTGAAGGTCCTTTTGGCAAATCGCTGACTACTTTTGGTGAGCAAGGATTCGTCTGCCGAAAGTTACAGTGCAACAAGAGTTTCAGGGGTGCAGATAAAGGGAGATTAATTAGACTTTCGGCGGATCGCCGAGTGGTTTTGGCGACCTCAAGCTTTCTCGCCGAAAGTCACATAATCCAACAATACATATAGCATGAGATTAAAGGCGATATGGGGTCATTAGGCAAACCGCCGAGTGGTTCGACGAGCTCGACCCAGCTCGCCAAACAGCCCAACGTGCCTATTTCCAACCTACCTTCTCAAATTCAACCCCGCAACCCCGATAACAAAATCAAAGCATGCACTAATGAAATTCAAACAAGACCCATACTACCCATCACCCCGGGATACCTAGATTTTCCCGGTTTTGCCAAATTTAGCCATTTGACGATATTTGCTCTTAAGAGTGTTGTCACCCGCTCTATCATGGAGCAATTTTCATCATTTAGCACAAACATGGGTTACTCAGACTTCACCTAATCAATCTAACCGATGCGCAAGCACAACTCAATGCAAATTCATTCATTTAAAAGTAGAACAATTACGGGCATTTGACGATCAAAACAATAATGGCATGATTTGCAAATTGAAATAGGCATTTACGAATTCTAATTCTATCAGAGAGACCCAGAACACAACAATATGATACAGTTATTGCAAATGAGTACAAATTTTTTTAATGTAAACTCGAGATTCAGAAACCAACCTTAAATGCCGATTAAAACGCGATTGAAAAGCTAGGTGGCAAAGAAATCCTAGTTATGAGCACCAATCAACCACTAAAATACTAGTGGAATATAAAAATATTGAAAATACTACCTTGGTGCGAAATTGTGAAGTTTTTAAAAGTGAGGGAAAGTGAAGAAGTTCAAATCTGAGTCCTTTGGCCATTATAAACCGTCCAGTTCGTGTCCATTCGGCGACATTAGTCGCACTCGCCGATCGACTCGGTACACACCGAGTGGTCACTTGCCTCGCCATTTTCAATAGGAACATCAGTTTCTTGGGGGTCAAGACGGTGGTCTGAATTGAGATCGCCTAACAGGTTGGCGACACACCGAACTTCTTCTTGAGCTTGCCGAGTTTTACAAGCTGTGAATTAAATTTGAGTTGAGCCAAACAGCGGGTCGAGTTGGGCACGCCGACCTCTTCGATGATACGTCGACTGGACCTTTTTCTCGCCAATTTGCATTTTCTGAACACTTCTCGCATTTAAACCTACACCGCTAAGACACCATTATTTATAAAAGCAAACTAAAGCATTTAAAACCTTTTGTTTCCTCCCAAAAAGCGCCTTGGTTAACGTCGTGGCACGACGCGAGTCCTTACTCACTATCCATTAATTAGGTTGGTCCTAGTGTTACTAGGTAACCCCAATAATTCATTTGAGTGAAGAGGAGGCACTGCATAACTCATGAGTGTCCTGATCAGCTGGATCGATCTAGAATGAGAGCCAATCCTTTAATTCAACACTTTAATAATCTCCTTCATCTCTTCCAACATTCAATCTTTTTCAGTGATCTTTTGGAGAATGATTTGGAGTGTGTCCTCGACACGATTGCCCTCCATGTCTCTTGATTGTTTCTGCTCATGAGGGGGTATGTACCTCCCTTGGCTCTTGCACTGGTTTTCCACCTCTGATATTTTGGTGGCTAACTCATTCAGCTGAGTTACCAGTGTGGTTAACTTGAAGTCCCTCTTGACTTCTTGACTCGTCTCAGCCGAGTTGCCACCATTTCCCTTAGCCATGCTTAGGGTATCTTCCTATATAAAAAAACTTCAATGCAAAACAAAACTAAAAATAAAGTTTGTAAACTACAATTATCAAAAGAAAAATTCGACTTAAAAAAAAATTTCACGTAACACCACTCCCCGACAGCGACACCATTTCGACATTTGCGTAATCAAGATACAACTTCCAATGCAAGTGTCTACGATGGTACAATAGTAAAGTAACCTAACCAAGGGTTGGGATCGTGTCCCAAGGGAGTGGTTTTGAGAATTAATAGAAAAATAAAATTTAGTTCTAATTAGTCATAGCTAAAAACATTACCGAATATAAACATGTTAAATCTAAGGGGTGATGCAAGCGACAAGTATCAATGGGGGTTTGTCACAAGTAAGCAAAAACAACAAAAATGCAAAGGGTACTAATCAAGGAGACGGGATACTTGGGATGTGATAGGAATACGGGGTAAACTAAACTATTGGGTACATACAATTGATAATAAATCAGTTGAATATTTGTTACTAGGCTAGACTACAGTAGGGGTAAATTCTCTCTCGAACAACTTACCTCGAATCAAATGGGTTCCACTCGGACACCTGCTTTCTGCATGAAGAACAACCTCAGCCTTAGTATACTCACTCTCTCGAGCTGAGTGTGTGGGAGAAGGACCAGGGTTCACTCTCTCGAACTGAACCTCATGTCAACCCACTCTCACTGACCATCAATTTAGTAGTCTTAGTTTTACGACCTCTCTCTCAAGCAAGCCGAAAACACAAAGGTGAAATCGTATTCACAACTAAAATTTCATTAAGTTCCACCACAACTACTAAACGAAATCACATTTACGCAACAAATAAACCATCAACAAGAAAGACCCAACAGATAACATATTCACAATATAACACCCCAATAATTGGGGTTTTAGCTAGACATGTAAAAGATGTAGAAATTTATACCAAAATGAGTTTGCATTCAAATGGGTATGAATATTTAAGTCTCAAAACAAGTTAGAAGTGAAGAATCCACAAGACCCAAGTCCAAATTCTTGGAGTTGAAACCCTTTGAATCTTCAAGTTCTTCAAAACCCTCTACAAACTTAGAGCTCAAAAGTTTATGTTAAAAATTCTATTTTAAAAATATGATAATTAAAATTTGGTATTCAAAATCTCATATTCAAAATCTGATGCTAAGCTACAACTCTCAACGAGTATTTATAGTTTTTAAAAATCTATGTTGCAGTGTATCATTCGATGTTGTTAATCGAGATCGCAGATCAACTCGGTGATCTGCCCTTTTGTAGGTTTCATCGCCGTCTTTCTCTATCCTTCAGCATCATCGTGTTTGGATCATTGGGTGACATAGTATAGCTTCGCGGAACTGCTCGGCGATACACCGACAACTCCTTTTCACCGCCAATTTGATCTTTTCCTTCAGGGCTCAGCACACTGGAACAAAAGGTGAGGATAAGATCTTTTGGCGACTCGCCGAATGGGTTCAGTGATTCTCAGATCTTCATTTTTTTGTTCTTTCAGCTGCCTTTTTTCCTTTATTTGCCAAGTAGGGTCCATGCTTTCTCTCAAACTCCAAATACCTCAAACTTAAGGGTTTTCATCAAATATTGAGATAAAATATGCATTTGAGGACACTAATTCTATCAAAATATAGCCCTAAATGAGTCCAATTTGTGGACTCATCAAGCACCCCATGGAGAGATACTCGATCGGATGAAACCCTTATCCAACAAATCCTTCAATTGTTCTTTCAACTCATTTTGTTCTGGTGGGGCCATTCTATAAGGAGGAATAGTAATAGGTTGCGTATCTGGGAGAAGGTCAATACCAAAGTCTATTTTTCTTTTGGGAGGAATACTAGGAAAGTCATCTGGGAATATTTTCGGAAACTCATTTACAACAGGGACCAACTCAAAAGTACGGGTTTCGGAATCTACATCCTTCACCCTAACTAGATGGTAAATGGAACCCATATAAATCATCTTTCTAGCTTTAAGACAAGAGACAAACATACCCTTAGGCATAGAATATTCCCCCTTCCACTCTAGGATAGGCTCATTTGGGAACTGAAACTTGACTACACGAGTTCTACAATCAATAGAAGCATAACAAGAGTGCAACCAATCCATACCAATGATAACATCAAAATCTAACATGTCAAACTCTACCAAGTCAACAAGAGTAACTCTATAGGATAAGGATACGAGACATCTTCTATAGACCCTCTTAGCCACAATAGAATCACCAACTGGAGTAGAGACAGAAAAAGGTTCTAACAACTCATTTGAAAGAACATCAAACCTCATAGCCACATATGGCGTCACAAAAGACAAGGTAGCACCGGGATCAAGTAAGTCATACACATCAAGTTTGAAACCTTCTAACATACGGATAACCACATCAGGAGAACCCTCTTGTTCACCACGAGTCTAAAGTGTATAGAATCGGTTTTTCTTGGGAGCATTGGAACATGAACCACTAGCTTGCTTGCCTTCTTTTCCCTTAGCCGTAAGCATTGGGAAATCCCTCATCTTATGACCACTTTTACAACAACTAAAGTAACCATCCGTGCCGGCTAGACACTTAACCCCATGTTTCTTCCCACACTTAACACAAGTAGACCTAGGCTATGAAGATCCACCACCATTCCCTCCTTGAGGCTTAGGGTTTGACACCTTATCCTTGTTGAACTGATAAGGAGCATTGGAGGAACCTTGACTGGAAAACCTTTGTTGAAATTTAGGACTACCATGTCCGTTGGACTTTGCATGAAAGAAATCGCCATCACCGATTTTAGCCCTCTTGGTGTCCTTAGACCTTTCCTTAAGTTTCTCCTCTTTAATTTGTTGTGCATGAAACATGATACGAGAGATTCCATGTCACCAATGAGCATGGTGGTACGATATTCTTTAACCACCATTTCAGATACACCCAAAATGAACTTACTCATCCTTTCCTAGAATCAACAACCATTGTTGAAGCATATTTAGACAATTGTGTGAACTTCAAAGAATACTCTATTACACTCATAATTTCTTGACAAAGGTTGATGAACTCAAGAACCTTTGCTACCCTCATCTCATGGAGAAAGAAACTATTAAGAAAATAAGCCTTAAACTTCTCCCAATCAAGAGGACTCGCATCTTCCAGTCTACCTTCTTTCCATTAGTTATATCATACTTGAGCAACACCTTTTAGTTGATAAGTGGCTAACTCCGCCTTTTCCTCCGGAGACACTCTCGTGATCATCAATACCTTATAGACCTCATCGATGAACTCTTGAAGATCTTCCTCAAGCTTAGACCTATGAAACTCCGGAGGGTTCATCCTAGTGAAGTACCTTTGTACCACTCTGGAAACTAGTAGGCTAAACTAGAGCTTAACATGAGGGTTGGAGTCGTAAGTGTACCTCCCCGTACCTAAAAATATAGGGTTTCATATTAGAACGTCAAGGTACGGCCCCCAAGGACCAACCAGGGACCCAAAAATGTTGCCTGGACAGTGGCCCACGAAGGGGACCTACGCCCCGTAGGTCTTTCCATGCCATGTGGGTCTATTTTGTAGGTGGGCACCATGAAGGCCACCTGAGGTACTGACCCACGAGACTAAGACCCATGCCCCGTGGGTGGGTCCACGGTCCATAGGTCACGGAGGCATGGATGGTCGAAACCTTTTGACCAGACCAAGGATGGATAGCACGCCACATGAGTCCACCCACAGACCGTGGTCGTGGAGTTGTGGGTGAGGTTTGGAACCGCCATTTGGCAGTTTCACTTAGGGGCATTATGGGGTTTTCTGGTTTTCATTAATATTAAGTGACGTCGTTTTACACTAAATTAGACTAACTATATAGGTTTTTATGTCACCAAATTAAGTCATCTTCCATATAATTCCAAATCCTTAAAGAAAGACCCAAACCCTCTCAAAAATATTCCCTCTCTAAAACTCCAAGGAAGCAAAAGAAGGAAGGTGAAGCTAGGGTTGAAGGAGCAAGGAATTCTACTCAATTTAATTGGAATAGCTATCATCCATGGAGTCCCTTCAAAACCCCAATTTCAGAGATAGAAATTCCCCAAAAGCTAGGGATTGACTCCAAGTCATGGATTCCTTCCAATAGCAATTCTAGTGATTTAATTACTTTATATTATGATTTAATTGATGATTTATTATGGTTTTACTTAATTTAATTGGAATTCATAGCTAAGGTATGGTATTCCTCATCCATGGATAGCTATCATCCATGGAGTCCTTTCAAAACCCCAATTTCAGAGATAGAAATTCCCAAAAGCTAGGGTTTGACTCCAAGTCATGGATTCCTTTTAATAGCAATTCTATTGATTTAATTACTTTATATTATGATTTAATTGATGATTTATTATGGTTTTATTATGAAATCTCCCAAGAATCCATGAAATCCCCAAATTCCCAATTTATAACCTTGTGATGTGGGTAAATTGTTGAAAGAAGAGAATTATGAGATTGTGCTTGTAGTAATTGTAGTAATTGGATCATGTGATTATCAATGTCTAATGTAGTAATTCTAGATGTGTTGATTGAATGTGATCTATGGTCCTTGAAGGGAAAAGTATGAGAATTATGCATGATTATGAAGTTTATGTATATGCTTTTAGAACACTTTGAGAGTAAAGTGAATATGATTATGATCTAGTTGTTGTGTTGTTGGAGGTTATCCTAATGTGCACACTTGTGTATGAATATATGATATGGTGTGAAGGGGTTTCTCACAATATGATGATTCTAAGGTTCAAAGGCTATTCTCACCTATTGAATCTAGGAGCTATAATAGGAGTTATGTTGGATTGAGTCTCAAGATATTCTTCCATGAGTATGAACTTAATGTGAACTCCGTGGGTATTGATGCTTAGCACCGAGTGGATAGTCATATGAGATTGAAGCCCTCACGTTAGTAGAGGCAAGATTTCTAGGAGCAATCTCTTGGGATGAAAGCCCCCACGTTAGTAGAGGCCGGGTTTTCTAGTAGAAATCCCCTTATCCCATAAACTATGTGCCCTAATAGGACTTTATCTAGTGTATCCACCTAAGCTAAGAGTATGGTTCTACCTTAGGCAAGTAGGACAACCCTTTTTCGGTGTAGGGTAGACACCGGATTCCATGTTAGCTCACATAGTCTATGTTGGTTAAGGCTAATCCCACTATGATAGTATGAACAATAATATGAATTATGAACTATAGTTAGTCAAGAAGCTTTACTTAGTATGGGTGGGATTATGGGATCTTATTCATGCATTGCACAAGTATGCTTTAAAGGTATTTAGAGTATGTTCCCCTTATGGTATGACGATCTATGAGTTGATTATGCATATGACATATGTTGTTTCATTATCTTCAAAAATGATGTTTTAACTTAGTAAATTGCATGCATTCAACTAAAATGTCCCTTTTAGCATGTTTTCATGATTTTTATGCATGACTATCATACTTGGTGCATTTTTGTACGAACCCATATTTTTCTACATTTTCCCCAAGTGTAGGATTTGGTTCTCAAGGTAGTCCTCATTGTGGCTAGGGATTGGATTTGTTCATTTCTCCTTGCTTGTGGTGAGTCCTTATGATTCGAGACGGACATTATCACTATAGTTTCATTTTTGTATTTTCATTTTCGGATTATGTTGGATGGGCTGTGACCTTATTTTGATTCAAGTATTGTAATAGATGTCTAATTGAGACAAGTCTAGACTTCCGCTTTCCTTTATGAAAATTTTGGACTTGAAATGCATTTTTACTCTTATTGTTCTAATGTTTTATGTTATTATATGGTAAGTGGCTTACATGGAGCCTTTCGGGGTTCTATGTGCCTTGTTACATCTAGGGGGTACCCCTAGGTCATGAAAACCTTGGTAATCAGAGCACAAGGTTTAGAATGATTCTAGGATGATGTCTCATAAGCCGCGTCTAGTAGAGTCTTGTTCATAAGTGTGAAGAGCACCACACTTATGAATGAGAGGCCGTAAGATGTTTATGAATTTTCACTTCTTTCATTACTCTTAAATCGTGCCTTAGAGTTTAACTCTATAAAGTCCCTCTTCTAATCCTTCTCTTGTGTCTTTAGGATATGAATACACGAAGGGATAACGCAATAAGAATGGATGGTGACAATGTGAATGAGGAATATCCTCAAGTTAATCAAGCTTCGATTAATCTTTCTAATATGTCGGATGTGGAGATTAGGTCGGCGTTTCTAATGTTGGCCCAATCTATGACTACTCAAGCTCAAGTAGTGTTAGCTCAGGCCAATAGAGATGTTCTGAATACTAATGTGAATTCGAGGGTTAGAGATTTTGCTAGAATGAGCCCTCCTGAATTTCATGGCTCTAAAGTGGAAGAGGATCTCCAAAGGTTTATCGATGAGATTTATAATGTCTTTGATATTATGGAAGTATCTTCGGGAGAGAAGGTGGAGTTAGCTACCTACCAACTAAAGGATGTTGCTTAAGTATGGTATGAATTGTGGAAAAGGGGAAGACTCGTAGGAGCGGGCCCGGTCGAATGGGAAATGTTCAAATCGGCATTTCTTGATAGATTCTTTCCCCAAGAGTTGAGGGAAGCTAAGGTGGAGGAATTCATTAACTTTCATCAAGGAGGTATGAGCGTGAAAGAGTATTCCCTAAAATTCAATCAATTGTCCAAGTATACTTCGTCTATGGTGGCAGATTCAAGGATGAGTAGGTTTTTGATGTGTGTGTCTGACTTGGTTGAAGAAGAATGGCGTACGATAATGCTTTATCATAACACGAATATCTCAAGGCTCATGGTATATGCTCAACAAAATGAGAAGTCAAAACTCAAGAAAAAGAATAGGTAGGCGAAAAGAGCTAGGATCGGTGATAGGAACTTCTCCAATGCTAAGTCTGATGGACATGGTCGACCAAGGTTCAAGCAAAGGTTTTCCAACCAAGGATCCTCTAGTGTTCCCTCAAGGTCAACAAGGATAGGGTGTCTAACCCTAAACCTCAATGAGGTAATAATGGTTGTTCTTATATTGCTAGGCCTAATTAGGCAAAATGTGGAAGAAAACATGATGATAAGTGCTTAGTTAGCTCGGATAGGTGCTATAGTTGTGGAAAGAGTGACCACAAGATGAGAGATTGCCCAGTTCTCATGGCCAAGGGGAAAGAAGGCAAACAAGCTCCTCCAAGCGGTTCAAACTCCAATGCTCAAAAGTGAAACCGCTTTTATGCTCTTCAATCCCGAGGCGACCAAGAGAGCTCCCCGAATATGGTGACCGGTATGTTAAAAGTCTTTTCTATTGATGTATATGCCTTGTTAGATCCCAGTGCTACTTTGTCCTTTGTGACACCTTTTGTGGCCATGAAGTTTGAAATACTCCCCAAAGTGTTATTAGAACCTTTTTCGGTCTCTACCCCGGTTGGTGACTTGGTAGTGGCTAAGAGAGTTTATAGAAGTTGTCCCATTTCCTTGTCTCATAAAGTTACTTTGGTGGATTTTGTGGAATTAGATATGTTATACTTTGATGTAATTTTGGGTATGGATTGGTTGCATGCATGTTATGCCTCTATCAATTGTAAGACTCGGGTGGTTAGATTCCAATTTCCAAATGAGCCTATCTTAGAGTGGAAGGGGGGAAATTCTATACCTAGAGGTCAATTTGTTTCTTGCCTTAAAGCTAGGAAGATGATCTCCAAAGAGTGTATTTACCATCTTGTTACTATGATAGATGTTGAATCTGGAACCCCTTCTTTAGAGTTAGTTCTGGTAGTGAATGAGTTTTCGGAAGTCTTTCCTGATGATTTACCCGGTATTCCTCCCGAGCGGGAAATAGATTTTGGTATTGACCTTTTATCAGATACGCAACCTATCTCCATTCCTCCTTATAGAATGGCTCCGGTTGAGTTGAAAGAGCAATTAAAGGATTTGCTAGATAAGGGTTTTATCCGACCAAGTATATCTCCATGTGGTGTTCCCATGTTGTTTGCTAGAAAGAAGGATGGGTCTCTTAGAATGTACCTTCACTATCGTCAATTGAATAAAGTGACCATCAAGAATAAATATCCCCTTCCAAAAATTGATGATTTGTTTGACCAACTTCAAGGGGCTGGCTATTTCTCTAAAATTGACCTTCGTTCAGGTTATCACCAATTGAGGGTGAGAGCGGTAGATATTCCCAAGACGGCCTTGAGGACCCGGTATGGTCACTATGAATTTGTGGTTATGTCATTTGGGTTGACAAATTTCCCAGCGTCATTTATGGATTTGATTAATAGTGTGTTTAGGCAATACCTAGACATGTTTGTAATTGTGTTTATCGATTATATCTTGATCTAATCAAGGAGTGAGAATGAACTTGTGGACCATTTGAGAATTGTGTTGCAAGTTCTTAAGGAACAACAACTTTTCACAACGTTTAGCAAGTGTGAATTTTGGTGAAGATCTGTAGCTTTCCTTGGTCATATTCTGTCAAGCAAGGGTATTAGGGTAAATCCTAAGAAGACGGATGCAGTCAAGAGTTGGCCTAGACCTCTAATTCCTTCCGACATTAGAAGCTTTTTGAGTTTGGCCGGTTACTATAGGTGGTTTGTTGAGGGGTTTTCCTCCTTTTCTTCTCCGTTGACGGCCTTGACTCAAAACAAGGCTAAGTTTGGGTGGTCGGAGGCTTGTGAGAAAAGTTTCCAAGAATTGAAAAATAGACTTACTTCCGGTCTGGTGTTGACCTTACCGGAGGGTACGAATGGTTTTGTAGTGTATTGTGATGCCTCTAGAGTGGGGTTGAGATGTGTGCTCATGCAAAACGGCAAGGTAATTGCCTATGCTTCAAGGAAAATTTAAGGCAATGAGAAGAATTATCCGACCCATGATCTTGAATTAGCGGCGGTTGTAAAGTGTACGCGGTCGCGCAAGTAATATAGTGGCTCTTAACAGAATCGGATTATCGAACCCAAAGGACAAGGACTTGTCGATTAACTATTTACTAAATTATACTAATTCTAATTATTTATTTAAGGGAGGATTTCAAAAGATGAATATATTAACTAAACTAAAAATAAAGATAAAAAAAATTTAACTAAAACAAGATAGATGTTTACACAATCAATGAATGAATCGATCTAAGATTATGATTTAACTAACAATCATGTTTAGCATCAATTTCATCAACTTATTTGATTATCTAGGTATTGATTCAAGGGATTGATAGTATAGTCATGGTCTCCCGACCTCTAACCATCTACCACAATTGACAGCCTAACTACATTGTTGAGCTGGGATAGACTGGACCAACTATGGAGCATTACGTTGTCTTCCCATATTTAGCCAAGCAAGGTACCTAGGTATATCCATATCCTAGACACAAATCAATTCAAGTGACATGCAAGAAAAGATCATGCTCCTTTTATTCCACGTTCTATCCTCTTATTCTTCTCCCGAGTTCAATTCGGACAATGTGTTTATTTCAATGGTGATCAGGCACGAAATACGAAAAACAAGAATATAAAAACAACTAATATGATAAACAAAGCATGCCGAATTAAAATCACCAAACAACCATATTATAAGTAAATATAATCCAAGAACGAGAAGTTTAACTCCATATAGACATAGAGCAATTACAACGAATCATTCAAAAAAAGATGTAAAATAAATAAAAGAGAAGAAAAGATGAAACACTAAATCAAAAGTTAATTTCTACATTGTATCCTCCTCCCCTCAATAATTATTCTTATGGACTATTAATAGATGTAGGAAACCCTGACTAAAATAATTGAGTCCAAAATAAATTGGAAACCCAAAACCTTTACGGAATTGGATTCCACGTGAAACTGTGCTTCGTCCGCCGCCTTCAATCAGGAGTGCCTTCACATGATGCCACGTGGCAGCAACAGAAACTAATATTACACTTTCTTCGCTTGCATTCTGCAACTTTCTAACATATATGAAATATTATATTATATTAAAGTTAATCCATTAAGCTGCTTGCTTGATTTCCTTCTTCAATTTTTCATCTTTGATTCTTTTTAGCTCCAAACTTCTTTATTTTTCCATCAATTTAATCCTACAAATAAAATACACTATTAAACACAATTCATAAAATCCATATTCAAAAAGGACAAATATAAATAATAAATGTGAGGCAAATAATGATTAAAAATATGTATTTTGGCCTCACATTAATTGCCTTAAAATATGGAGGCATTATTTGTATGGGTCTATGTGGATGTTTTCACCGATCACAAAACTCTTCAATATGTGTTTAGTCAAAAGGACTTGAATCTTCGTCAACAAAGGTGGTTAGAACTCTTGAAGGATTATGACATGATTTTCCTTTATCACCCCGGCAAAACTAATGTTGTGGCGGATGCACTTAGTAGATTATTCATGAGTAGTGTGGCTCATGTGGAGGATGAAAAGAAAGAATTGGTTCCTAATGTGCATAGGTTGTCTCGGCTAGGTGTTCAACTAGTGGACTCCACCAAGGGTGGCGTCATGGTTCATAATGGTTCCTAATCATCCTTTGTGATGGATGTGAAGTCTAAACAAGGCCTTGATCCTATATTAGTTGAGTTGAAAGAGTCGGTACTCAAGAAGTCCATTGAGGCTTTCTCCCAAGGGGGAGATGTGGTGCTTAGGTACCAAGGCAGGTTATGTGTTCCGGATGTTGATGGTTTAAGGGAGAAAATTTTAGAGGAAGCTCATAGTTCTCGGTATTCTATTCATCTGGGAGCCACCAAGATGTACCATGATATACAGAAAGTCTATTGGTGGAATGGTATGAAGAAGGATATTGCGGGATTAGTAGCCTAATCTCCTAATTGTCAACAAGTTAAGGTTGAGCACCAAAGGTCGGGAGGCTTGTCAAAAGATATTCCTATTCCAACTTTGAAGTGGGAAGATGTGAATATGGATTTTATTGTAGGCTTGCCACAGACTAGGCGGCAACATGACTCAATATGGGTAATAATGGACCGAATGACTAAGTCCGCTCATTTCATTCCCATCAAGGTGTCCTATTCGACGGAAGAATATGCTAAATTATATTTGAATGAGATAGTAATGTTACATGGAGTTCCCTTATCTATCATTTAGGATCGAGGTCCCCATTTTACGTCACAGTTTTGGAAGTCCTTCCAAAAGGGGCTAGGTACTAAGGTGAAGCTTAGCACCACTTTTCACCCTCAAACAGATGGTCAAGCGGAATGCACCATTTAGACTTTAGAGGAAATGTTGAGGGCATGCTTGATAGATTTTAAAGGCAATTGGGATGACCATATGTCGTTAGTGGAGTTTGCCTATAATAATAGTTATCATTCAAGTATCGGCATGGCCCCTTTTGAAGCTCTTTATGGTAGGAGATGTAGGTCTCCTATAGGATGGTTGAAGTAGGGGAAGGTCCTCTCCTAGGCCCGGAAGTGGTGTATAAGGCCATTCAGAAGGTCTAGGTAATTAGAGAGAGGTTGAGAATGGCCTAAAGTCGGCAAAAATCCTATGTCGATGTTAGAAGAAGAGATTTAGAATTTGATGTCCATGATAGAGTTTATTTGAAAATATCTCCCATGAAGGGTGTTATGAGGTTTTGAAAGAAGGGGAAACTTAATCCTCGATTTGTGGGTCCTTATGAGATTTTGAGGTGTGTGGGCAAAGTTTCATATGAGTTAGACTTGCCAAATGAGTTGATATTGGTGCAACTGGTGTTTCATGTCTCCATGTTGAAAAAATGTATTGGGGATCCATCAACCATAGTCCCCTTAGAGGGTTTAGAGATTATAGAGAATCTTGCTTATGAGAAGGTGTTGGTTGAAATTCTAGATAGGCAAGTAAAGAGGTTGAGAAATAGGGAAGTTGCCTCCTTGAAGGTTTTATGGAGAAATCACTTAGATGAGGGTGCTACTTAGGAGGCCGAGGCCGATATGAAATCCCAACACCCTCCTCTATTTCCTTCTACTCCTATTCAAGCTTGAGATAAGTAGTTCCTCTTGAGTTTTAGTGTATTGGGAATCAGGCATTATTTATGTGTTCGTCCATGATTTCCTTATGTTATGCATGTTCTTGAGAAACTCATGTTTAGTGATAAAATGAGTTTTAATGATATTTATTCCTCATGTTGTTGTGCATTTAGTATGAGTTGCCTATATGACTTCATGAGATGAAATGATGAACATGCTTTAGGATGCCTTTGAGGGTAAGTGCATATTGGCTCCATGATATTGTGTTGAGCATGCTTTTAGTTGGAGAAGGTAGTTCCTCCTATGTATATGAGAAATGTTGAGTTTTATGCATAATGGGTTGTTACATATAGTTCTACTTCCTTATAATGCATTGATTATGTTTGAGTTGGAGTTGATGTTTTCTCCTTTGAATTGTGCATTATTTTGATGCTTCATGCTTGTTTGGCTGCTAGTTTTGAGACTTTAATTCCGTAAAGTGTCTAGATATTCATTCGAGGAAGAATATTCCCAAGGGGGCGATATTGTAACACTCCGAAAACTAGTAGGCTAAACAAGAGCTGAACATGAGGGTAAGAGTAGTAAATGTACCTCCCTGTACCTAAAATTATAGGGTTTCGTGTTAGAACGTCAAGGTACGACCCCCAAGGACCAACCATGGATCCTTGGACCCATAAATGTTGCCTGGACAATTACCCATGAAGGGGACCTATGCCCCGTAGGTCCTTCCACGCCACGTGGCTCTATTTCGTAAGTGGGCACCATGGAGGCCATCTGAGGTAGTGACCCATGAGACCACGACCCAAGCCCCATGGATGGGTCCACGGTCCGTATGATGGTCAAAACTCTCTGACCAGACCACGGATGGACAGCACGCCACATAAGTCCACCCACGGACCGTAGTCGTGGAATCGTGGGTGAGGTCTGGAACTGCCATTTGGCAGTTTCACTTAGCGGCATTATTGGGTTTTTCGACTTTCATTAAAATTAAACAACATCATTTTACACTAAATTAGACTAAATATATAAGGTTTTTAAGTCACCAAATTAAGCCATCTTCCTCATAATTCCAAATGCCAAGAGAAAGACCCAAACCCTCTCCAAAAGAAATTCTCTCTCTAGAAATCCAAAGAAGAAAAAGAATGTCATGACCCAGGGGTACCCCCTGAACGTAACATGGCACATAATACCCCGAAGGGGCACCATGTAAGCTATGTGGCATATCATAACATAAAGCATTAGAACAATACGAAGTAAAACACATTTCAAGTCTTAATAAGATTTTCATAAAAGCAAAGCGAAAGTGAAGACTTGTCTTAATTGGCCATTTATTACAATACTTGAGTCAAAATAGGGTCGCAGCCCAAGCAACATAATCTGAAAGTTAAAATACAAGAATGAAACTACTAAAGGACAATATTCGTCCTCGAACCATGAGGACTCACCACAAGCAAGGAGAAATGATCAATCCCAAGCTCTACCACAATGGCGACCACCTTGAGAATCGGACCCTCCACTTGGGGAAAAATGTAGGAAAATATGTGTTAGTACAAAAATGCTCTAAGTATAATAGTCATGCATAAAACCTTGAAAACATGCTAAAAGGGACATTTTTGTTGAATGCATGCACTTTGCTAACATGGTAAACAATAATCATAACTAGTGAGAATAAGAGATATCATCATAGACATAGGCATAATCAATGCAATCTAGTTCAACATAACATAAGAGAAACATTTCATGAGCCACCTCAAGGCAAGCTTCTGCAATACATAGATAAGACCCCATAATCCCACCCACGCTAAGCAAGTCACTTTAGGTCTTTATTCATGTTTACTATCTTTTGAACTCATTCTTAGCTTATTTTTCATAGACAGGGGAACATTCATCTTTAGTCAATCATACCAAGGAAAGCAACGTATGGCAACAATCCAAGTTAGACATACATAATTAAAAGTATCCCTCATATCAAACATACTTAACAATGGAGCCATAAGCATACTCACTACATAAATCATCATAACATAAGAGGAACATACCATAACTACCCTCAAAGCATACTTGTGCAATGCATAAATGAGAACCCATATTCTCACTCATACTAAGTAAAGCGTCTTGAGTAACCATAGCTTATATCTCATATTCTTGTTCATATTGTTATCATAGGGGGGAATAACCTTAACCAACATAGACCATGTGAGCTAACATGGAATCCGATGTCTACCCCACACCGAAAAGGGGTTGTCCTACTTGCCTAAGGTAGAACCATACTCTGAGCTTAGGTGGATCCACTAGTTAAAGACCTATATGGGCACATAGTATGGGATAAGGAGATTACTACTAGAACCCGGCCATATTAGGCAGAGCTTCCACCTCACACAATATCCACTCGGTGCAAAGCATTAAATTCCCACGGAGTAGTTAATTCTCTATTAACATCATTACTCATGAAAGGATGCCCTTGTCCTATTGATTCAAGCTACATCATTAGAATAACTCATTGACTCCTCATGAATGGGGTTCCATTGGCCTACCGATTCAAGACAAAGCCTTAGAATACTTCATTAGTCACTCATGAAAGGGTGCCCTTAGCCTACCGATTCAAGGTATATCAATTAAGTCAGATCTTTAGATCATGCATAAGCAACTATCACCATCCATGATGATTCTTATTCTTAGATTCGATTAGGTGAGAAAAGCCTTCCAACCCTAGAATCATCATATTGTGAGAAAACCTTTCACATCATACCATATTCATACAAAACTGTGCACCTAAGGATAACCTTCACCAACACAACAACTAGATCATAATCATATTCACTTTACTCTCAAAGTGTTCTAAAATCATATACATAAACCTCATAATCATGCATAATTCTCATACTTTTGCCTTCAAGGACCATAGATCACATTTAATCAACACATCAATTATTACTACACTATACATGGATAATATAACATGAATCAAATAACTAAATTACTACAAGCATAATCTCATAATATCCCTCTTCTATCAACAAACCCACATTCACAAGATCATAATTGGGAATTTGGGGGATTTCATGGATTCTTGGGAGATTTCATCATAAAAACCATAATAGTATATCTTTGAAATTGAGTTTAGAGGGACTCCATGAATGAAAACTAACCATGGATGAAGTACTACCATACCTTAGCTACGAATCTCCAAATAAATTGAGTAGAAAATCTTGCTCCTTCAACCCGTAGATCTAACTTCCTTCTTCTTCTTCCTTGAAGTTCTAGAGAGAGAATTTTGAGGAAAGTTGGTTTTAATTTGGGATTTTGGAATTATGTGGGAGATGACTTAATTTAGAGGTCTTATATGATTATATATTTAGTCTAATTTAGTATAAAATGACGTCACTTAATAACTAATAAATTCCGAAAAGTTTGAAATTACCCCTAACTTAACCTCCTTAATGAATTCACTGCCCCAACCCACAAGACCACGTTGACGGGCAATGGGTCCATCCACGGTCCGTTGAGGTCAATTATGGGTGGTGGTCTGAGGGTCTACTTTTGGGGCCTTGACCCACGAGGCCATCCACGTGGCGTGGATCCCCCTACGAGGCGTGGGTCCCCTCGTGAGTGGACTGTTTTGGGCAGTTTATAGGGTGACTTCTAGGGTCCTCTTCAAGGACCATTGGTTGGTCCTTTAGGAGTAGTACCTTGACGTTTTAACCCTAAACCCTTTATTCTAAGTATGAGAAGCCATATATACGGCTCTAACCCTAACGTCAAGCCCTAGAATCCTCACATAAGGCTCTAGTTTTCCGGGTGTTACAATATCTCCCCCTTGGGAACATTCATCCTCGAATGACGATTCTAAACACCCTTTAAAGGAAATGACTCTAGACTAGCAGCCCATCATGCATGTAACTCATCTAAATGCACATAAATAAGGAGAAAACATCAATTCCAACTCAAACATGCTCGATGCATCACAAGAAAGTAGGAACTACATCTAACAACCTATTATGCATGAAACTCAACATTTCACATGTTCATAGGAGGAACTACCTTCTCCAACTAAAAGTATACTCAACATAATCCATGAAACCATTAGGCAAACTATTCAATAAAAGCATATGCATATAAGGCATGTTTATCAATTCATCTCATGAAGTCAAATAGGCAACTCATACTAAATGCAGTACTACATGAGGAATGTACATAATGAAAGCTCCTTTCTTTCTAAACATGAGTTTCTAAAGAACATGCATATCATAGGGAAATCATGGAAACACATAAATCATACATGACTCCAAAACATAATACAAGCTAAAAGAAACTCTTTGTCTCAAGCTAGAGTAGGAGTATAAGAAATAGATGAGGATATCAGGAAATTCCACAACCTTGCTATCTAAATACACTATATCCCCCTTTGGAGGAACCCCCTACTAATTCCTCAAGTACCACCTCCTTCAAACAATCCCAACCGACAGAACTAAAAACTCATAATAACCATACCGGGTTCTAAAGTCAGTAGAGGTCTAACAACAATTCATCCAAGCCCTACCAAGGATATCATCAAAGTCTAACAAGTAGCACCGGGATCTAATAAAATATTTATATCTAAATGGAAATTGTCAACATACCGGTGTCTTCATCTGGAAAGCCTTCTTGGTCCTTTCTAGACCGGAGTGCATAGAAGCGACCATTCTTTGAAGCATTAGAATCTGGGCCACTAAGAGAAGCTTGCTTGGCCTCACTCCCTCGTGTCATAAGCGTAGGGAAATTCTTCACTTGATAATCACTCTTGCCACAACCATAGCAACCGTCCGTACCGTTTAGGCACCTACCATGGTGCTTCATTCCATACTTGGTGCAAGTAGGCTTAGGTAGTGAAGACCCACCACCTTTCTCTTGGTTAAACCTAGGGGTATTGGTAGAATATTTACCGGAAAAGAATTTGTAACTTAGATCTACCTTGTCTGTTAAACATAGCATTAGAGAAATTCCCATCACCGGTTCTATCCCTTTTCATCTCGCTATTCTTCTCTTGGAGTTTCTCATCCTCCATTTGTTGGGCATACACCATAAGACGTGAGATATCCATATTATCATGGAGCATTGGTGTACGACATTATTTTCTTACCAATTTGGACACACCCATCAAAAACCTACTCATATCATCCCTCGAATCTGTCACCAAAGATAGAACATACTTAGATAGTTGTGTAAATTTCAAGACATACTTCTTAACACTCATGCTACCTTGCCTAAGGTTAATGAATTCTTCCACCTTAGCTTCCCTCAACTCTCGGGTAAAGAACCTATCAAGGAACGCCGATTTGAACATTTCCCACTCTATTGGACCCATTCCTACCGGTCTATTGTTCTTCCATTGATTATACCAAACATATGCAACACTTTTCAATTGGTAAGCAGCTAACTCCACTTTCTCTACCGAAGTCACCCCCATAAAATCAATTATTTTATAAACATCTTCCACAAATTCTTGAGGGTCCTCTCCCACTTTGGAATCATTAAATTCGGGAGGGTTCATTCTAGCAAAATCCCTAGCCCCCGAATTCACATTAGGGTTCACATGAGTCCCAACATCTCTATTGGCCTGAGCCATCACCGCTTGGGATTGAGTAGTCAAAGCTTGAACTTGAGTCATCATAGCTTGGGCCAACATTTGAAAAGCCGACCTTACCTTCACATCTAACATAGCTGAAGGATTAACCAGAGCTTGATTAACTTGAGAAGCTTGATAAGCTTGAGGAGCTTCTTCATTCGTGTTTTCACCCTCCATTCTTCTAGCGTTAGCCCTTTATGTATTCATTTCCTGAAGACACAATGGAAGGATTAGGAGAGGAACTTTATAGAGTTAAACTCTACGGCACGACTTTAGAGTAATGAAACAAATGTAGTTTCCTAATCATCTTGTAGCCTCTCATTCATAAATGTGGCGCGCTTCACACTATAAACGAGACTCTACTAGACATGGCTAATGAGACATCATCCTAGAATTATTATAACCTTGTGCTCTGATACCAAGTTTGTCACGACCTAGGGGTACCCCTTAGACGTAACATGACACATAATACTCCGAAGGGGCACCATATAAGAAACTTAGCATATCATAACATAAAGCATTAGAACAATACGAAGTAAAAAACATTTCAAGTCTTAATAACTTTTTCATAAAATCAAAGCAGAAGTCTAGACTTGTCTCGATTGGCCATCTATTACAATACTTGAGTAAAAATAGGGTCCCAGCCCAAGCAACATAATTCGAAAGTGAAAATACAAGAATGAAACTACTAAATAACAATATCCGTCCTCGAACCATGAGGACTCACCACAAGCAAGGAGAAATGATCAATTCCAAGCTCTAGCCACAATTGGGAGCACCTTGAGAACCGGACCCTACACTTGGGGAAAAATATAAGAAAATATAGATTAGTACAAAAATGCACTAAGTATGATAGTCATGCATATAAACCTTGAAAGCATGCTAAAAGATACATTTTTATTGAATTCATGCACTTTGCTAAGCTAAATCATCATTTTGAAGGTAGTGGAGAAACACAAATCATAAGCATAAGAGACATCATGGTAAGGCATAGGCTATAACAAAGTAGACAATAATCATAACTAGTGAGCATAAGAGATGTCATCACAGACGTAGGTATAATCAATGCAATCTAGTTCAGACTAACATAAGAGAAACATTTCAAGATCCACCTCAAGGAAAGCTTGGGCAATACATAGATTAGACCCCATAATCTCACCCATGCTAAGCAAGTCACTTTAGGTCGTCATTCATGTTTACCATCTTTTGATCTCATTCTTAGCTTATTTCTCATAGAAAAGGGAACATTCACATTTAATAAATCATACCAAGGAAAGCAACTTATGGCAATAATAGAAAATAGACATGTATCATATAAAGTAGCCCTCATATCAAAAATACTTTACAATGGAACCATAAGCATACTCACTACATAAACGATCATAACATAAGAGGAACATACCATAACTACCCTCAAGCATACTTGTGCAATGCTCAAAATGAGATCACATACTCTCACCCATACTAAGTAAAGATTCTTGAGTAACCATAGTTCATATCTCATATTCTTGTTCATATTGTTATCATAGTGTGAATAGACTAAACCGACATAGACCATGTGAGCTAACATCGAATCCAGTGTCTACCCCAGACCGAAAGGGGTTGTCTTACTTGCCAAAGGTAGAACCATACTTTTAGCTTAGGTGGATCCACTAGCTAAAGACCTATGTGGGCATATAGTTATGGTATAAGGAGATTTCTACTACAAACCCAGCCATACTAGGAAGAGCTTCCACCTCACACAATATCCACTCGGTGCTAAGCATTAAATTCCCACGGAGTAGTTAATTCTTTATTAACATCATTACTCATGAAAGGGTTCCCTTGCCCTACCGATTATAGGTACATCATTAGAATAGCTCATTAACTCCACATGAAATAGGTGCCATTGGCCTACTCTTTCAAGACAAAGCCTTAGAATACTTCATTAGTCACTCATGAAAGGGTGCCCTTAGCCTACCGATTCAAGATATATCAATTAAGACAACTCTTTAGATCATCCGTGAGCAACTACCACCATCCACGATCGTTCTTATTCTATGATTTGATTAGGTGAGAAAAGCCTTTCAACCCTAGAATCATCATATTGAGAGAAAACCTTTCACATCATACCATATGCATACAAATGTGTGCACATGAGGATAACCTTCACCAACACAACAACTAGATCATAATCATAATCACTTTACTCTCAAAGTGTTCTAAAATCACGTACATAAACCTCATAATCATGCATAATTCTCATACTTTGGCCTTCAAGGACCATAGATCACATTTAATCAACACATCAATTATTACTACACTATACATGGATAATATAACATGATTCAAATAACTAAATTACTACAAGCATAATCTCATAATATCCTTCTTCTATCAACAAACCTACATTCACAAGATCATAATTGGGAATTTGGGGGATTTCATGGATTCTTGGGAGATTTCATCATAAAAACCATTATAGTAATAAATTCAATCATAATATAAGGTAATTAAATCATTACAATCATTTTTGAAAGGAATCCATGAATTTGAGTCAAACCCTAACTTTTTGGGGAAATTTCTATCTTTGAAATTGAGTTTAGAGGGACTCCATGAATGAAAACTATCCATGGATGAAGTACTACCATACCTTAGCTATGAATCTCCAAAAAAATTGAGTAGAAAAGCTTTCTCCTTCAACCCCTAGCTCTAACTTCCTTCTTCTTCTTCTTTGATGTTCTAGAGAGAGAATTTTGGGGAAAGTTGGTTTTGATTTGGGATTTTGAAATTATGAGGGAGATGACTTAATTTAGAGGTCTTAAATCATTATATAGTTAGTCTAGTTTAGTATAAAATGACGTCACTTAATAACTAATTAATTCCGAAAAGTTCCAAATTACCCCTCACTTAACCGCCTTAATGACTTTACTACCCTAACCCATGAGACCACACTGACGGGCCGTGGGTCCACCCACCATCCATGCTGGTCAATCGTGGGTGGTGGTCTGAGGGTCTACTTTTGGGGACCTTGACCCACGAGGCCATCCACGGGGCGTGGGTCCCCTCGTGGGTGGACTATTTTGGGCAATTTCTAGGGTGGTTTCTAGGGTCCTCTTCAAGGACCCTTTGTTGGTCCTTGGGGAGTCGTACCTTGACGTTTTTAACCCTAAAACCTTCATTCTAAGTACCAAAAGCCATATCTAAGGCTCTAACCCTAACATCAAGCCCTAGAATCCTCACCAAAGGCTCTAGTTTAGCCTACTAGTTTTCCGTGTGTTACAAAGAAGGAAGGTGAATCTAGGGTTGAAGGAGCAAGGATTTCTACTCAATTTCATTTGAACTCATGGCTAAGATATGGTATTCCTTCATCCACGGATAGCTATTATCCATGGAGTCCCTTAAAAACCCCAATTTCAAAGATAGAAATTCCCAAAGAGCTAGGGTTTGACTCCAAGTCATGGATTCCTTTAAAAAAAACTATTCTATTGATTTAATTACTTTATATTATGATTGAATTGATGATTTATTATGGTTTTATGATGAAATCTCCCAAGAATCCGTGAAATCCCCATATTCCCACTTTATGACCTTGTGATATGGGTGAATTGTAGATAGAAGAGTATTATGAGATTATGTGTAACGACCCTAAAAACGAACTAGTGAAACTAGAGCCTCACATGTGAGTTTGGAGTTGAGAACTTGATGAAATGATGAGAAATGACCGTGACGTCCGGAAACTAGTCATTTGAACTAGTGAGTTGTAAGGGTCAACTTTAAAT
>JAJOOE010025879.1:0-19743 GCA_036250405.1 Solanum raphanifolium | reverse complement strand
GGTGGTTGTATTTGGGGGAATTTCTCTACGTGTTAGTATGGTTAGGCTAAGATCAAGTACATGTTAGGTAGGTTAATGGAGAATGATGTAAATAGTCAGAATACTAGTGTATATTGGAGGTATGTCAAAAAAATGGTAAAGGTGGAGAAGCAAGTGTTTATTTCATAATCTTATTAGTTAATTTCTTATATTATTTGGTGGGTGTTGGGTTGACCGATGATGCCTACAGTACGTATGTTTTGTACTGATACTACTATTACTATGTCTTTGACATGGTCTAGATGCATGATTGGTGACGTTTTATTAGGTAGCGTATGTGATGAATTATGCTTAGGTGGATTTCACTTTGGGGGAAAGAGATTGGGTTGAGTGTTAAGGGAGCGTGATGTAATGTATTATGTGACTATGGTTGGGTAATGTGACAAGGAAGTAGGGGTGTGACGTGATCGGTTAGTTGAAATGTTGGTGGTTGTATTTGGGGGAATTTCTCTACGTGTTAGTATGGTTAGGCTAAGATCAAGTACATGTTAGGTAGGTTAATGGAGAATGATGTAAATAGTCAGAATACTAGTGTATATTGGAGGTATGTCAAAAAAATGGTAAAGGTGGAGAAGCAAGTGTTTATTTCATAATCTTATTAGTTAATTTCTTATATTATTTGGTGGGTGTTGGGTTGACCGATGATGCCTACAGTACGTATGTTTTGTACTGATACTACTATTACTATGTCTTTGACATGGTCTAGATGCATGATTGGTGACGTTTTATTAGGTAGCGTATGTGATGAATTATGCTTAGGTGGATTTCACTTTGGGGGAAAGAGATTGGATCGAGTGTTAAGGGAGCGTGATGTAATGTATTATGTGACTATGGTTGGGTAATGTGACAAGGAAGTAGGGGTGTGACGTGATCGGTTAGTTGAAATGTTGGTGGTTGTATTTGGGGGAATTTCTCTACGTGTTAGTATGGTTAGGCTAAGATCAAGTACATGTTAGGTAGGTTAATGGAGAATGATGTAAATAGTCATAATACTAGTGTATATTGGAGGTATGTCAAAAAAAGGGTAAAGGTGGAGAAGCGAGTGTTTATTTCATGATCTTATTAGTTGATTTCTTATATTATTTGGTGGTCGTTGGATTGATCGATGATTCCTACAGTACGCATGTTTTGTACTGATACTACTCTTACTATGTCTTTGACATAGTCTAGATGCATGATTGGTGACGTTTCATCAGGTGAAGACGAAGATAGTCTCCAGCAACTTCTATTTTTCCTTCCTTATGGTGGGAGTTGTGTCCTTTATTTAATTGTCCAGTTGAACTATTAGTAGCTCTTGTACATGTTTAGACTAAATTCTTAGGGGTGTTATTTATTTTACAAGTACTAACTAGTAATTATTTCAAGAGATTTTATTTAAAAATGATTTGTGTTTCTCATTTAATTTCGTATTTCGTAAACTTTTCGCACGTTTTAACTTTTTGGATATAAAGGTTCTCCTACTTAGGTGTTAGAGTGGGTGTCCGCACGACCCAGTGGATTGGGTCATGACAAATTGGTATCAGAGCCCAGGTTACCGGTCTCCCCGTACACGAGCAAAATGTGGACTAGACTCATGCGGATTGATGTGTTGACATCCACATATAATCTTCAGGAAGCTAGGAAACATTCTAGGAATCCACGGCCGCCTTACTACTGCTAGCCCTGTCAGTCCTCTTCATCTTGGCCCTAGAAGTGGAACCTGATCTAACCAAAAGAGGGTGAGGGGGGAGGAGGTCCATAGAAAGTACCTCGTCAACATCAAATAGTGGTATTCCCGCCCGCTTGCACAGAGCCGTGATAAGACCAAGGAGGAAAAACGCCTTTTTTGTTACCCTTTTAGAATATCTTCCACTCTGAGATGATTTGTGTCCCTACGTTGAGCTGTATGCCCTGTATGGCGCATGCCACCATCAATGCACGGAGAAAGGTCACATCGGTACGATTGCCCGACGGGCGGATCCTCCTAGTCACCAAGTGTAACCAACTCTTAGCATCGGGTGACCAATCCGTGCTAGTAATACCCTCAGCAGTAGCCCAGTAAACCTGATCCCGGCGCGTGCGCTCAACCAGAGTGTCTCTTAGCCACTCCAGATCCATCTCCCGTAGCTTGGCCTCGAACTCCGCATTTGGGACATCGGGCAGCTCTAATACTTTGTTAATATCGGTGGCATTCAGGGGAATGTCAACTCCCCGAACACGAATGATAGGGTAAGAGTCATCCCAACGAACGGTGGGAAGAATAGCATAGAACTCCCTCACCCAAGTAGAGTGTGTATCTGGGGGAGCCTCAGTCAATGGAAGTCACCCGAACTCTACCAGACGAGCATAGAAGGCAGGCTCCTTCTCCACTAACTTGTGCAACACGAAACCCCTCTCGCAACAGAACCCTGTATTGCGATAATCGTGATGTCTCTCCCGACTCGCGGCATTAGGAAACTGAATGAAAGGTAAGTGTCCGTCGTTTTGTCCTGCCATTAGAGAGCCTGCAATAAGTTGGAAATCAATCAGAATTGCGACATAATAGTCGGTGTAAAGCTGGAAAAATTAAGAAAGAATAATTTTGTGTTAAGGGTGCAGGCCATTGGTCTGGCGCATCCCGCCACAGTGGCCAAAATCCCGCCCTGGCGAGATTATAAAGGCCACCATAGCGGGATGAAGGCCGTCAGAGCGGCCTTCATCTGGGACGAACAGCAAACGCGGTTGTGTCAAGGCAAAACGTAATTTGCGAGAAATCCTATTTTCTCCATCTTCCTAAAATACCTAAATAAGTCGTAAAACACCCTAAAAACCTTAGAAAAGCTACTCTAAGCTTGGGAAGAAAGGAGAAGGAGATTTCTAGTATGAGGATGGGGAAATCTTACGGATTCTTAGACAAATCCACCATTGCGAATCCCGAAAAACCCGAATCGAAGTCAAAACTCCGTGCAACTATTTGGCGCCCAGGTAGGCTAGATTTTATGAATTGAGTAGTTTAAATCTGTGCTCATCACGTGATGTATGTAAATCAATGGTAGGGTTTAAATGTAGAAATTCGCGCACTGAGCGAATTTCATGGGTTATTCCTAGAAATTCAGTAATTAGGTTTATGCCTTGAGAAGGGAAATCGATGATTTGTTATGGCTTCTAGAATTGTTATCTTGGATAGAATTGTTTCAAGAATAAGACTATGAAATCATGAATGAAACTAGATTTATGAACATATGCTAGACTATAAATTTGGGTGATTGATTGAGGAATTACGTGAATTGTGATTAAACCCTAGAAAGAAACCTTAGATGATGAACTAGGGCTAAGCATGACAAATTAACGTATGTGGATAATGTTGCATTGTTGATCACACTTGTTGTGAATAAGATGGGTGAATTATCATTGACATGAAATCATGACTTAAATGTATGATCTTGAGGATATACTTGTGTTTGTGATTGTGATGTGTTGAATGGATCGGTTGTCACGTTTCGGCATAACTAACTTGGATCGGTTGTCATGTTCCGTCATAACTATTGGATCAGTTGCCACGTTCCAGCATAACTAATTTGGATCGGTTGTCACGTTCCGGCATAACTAACTGTTTGGGTTCCATGAGAGGACCAATGATGTGGCTTAATTGTGTGACTTGAGAAAGTTGTTCGTTGTTCGTAAATGTTGATGATAATATATATGTGCATATGATTATATTGTTCATTAACTTATACATGTTGGACTTGTTGGGCATAATGGAAGGGTTGAGTGTTGTAATGGCAAGAAGTAGCGGTAGCGTGTGTGATGAATTATGCTTAGGTGAATTTCACCTTGGGGAAAGAGATTGGGTCGAGTGTTAAGGGAGCGTGATGTAATGTATTATGTAACTATGGTTGGGTAATGTGACAAGAAAGTAGGGGTGTGACGTGATTGGTTAGTTGAAATGTTGGTGGTTGGGGAATTTCTCTACGTGTTAGTATGGTTAGGCTAAGATCAAGTACATGTTTGGTAGGTTGATGGAGAAGGATGTAAATAGTCAAAATACTAGTGTATATTGGAGGTATGTCAAGAAAGGGGTAAAGGTGGAGAAGCTAGTGTCTATTTCATGATCTTATTAGTTGATTTCTTATATTATGTGGTGGGCGTCGGGTTGATCGATGATACCCACCAGTACGCGTGTTTTGTATTGATACTATTCTTGCTATGTCTTTGACATAGTCTGGATGCAGAATTGGTGACGTTTCATTAGGTGAAGACGAAGACAATCTCCAACAGCTTCTATCCTTCCTTTCGCATGGTGGGAGTTGTGTCTTTTATTTAATTGTCCAGTTAAACTCTTAGTAGCTCTTGTACATGTTTAGACTATATTCTTGGGGGTGTTATTTACTTTACAAGTACTAACTAGTAATTATTTCGAGAGATTTTATTTAAAAAGGATTTGTGTTTCTCATTTAATTTCGTATTTCGTAAACTTTCCACACATTTTAACTTTTGGGATATGAGGGTTCTCCTACTTAGGTGTTAGAGTCGGTGCCCGCACGGCCCGGTGGATTGGATCGTGACATCCACATCACAACTAACACCATCAACAACATCATTGGAAAATACCACACATTCTTCAACCACCATCACTACCACCAATTGCTAACATCAACTACCTCACCATCACTATCAAATCATCTCCACCATCACAAGCGAACACAAATTATTATTTTTCAAAGTATAATTTATTATATATATTTTCTAATATTTAACTACTCACTTTTCATTTAAATTGTATATTTATTTATGTTCAGAAACAAATAATTATGCACATTCATATGCTGAAAACCAAAATGTTTTAATCATTCAATATTCAGATACATCTTAATTCATTTAGTTGTTCATTCAGACTTAAATATCTTCACAAATGGGATTATAGTAAATGTAAAAACCTTTTGTAGGGATTGAAGTTGAGCTAAACAATAGGAAGAAACCAATACCTTTTGGACACTAATCATTGAAAATGCAGACGAGTTATGAACACAGTGAAGAAAAATGTTACAGAAAGATAGCAACTGAGAGTTCAAATGGTTCCCATCATTGTTAACTGGTAAACATGTCTTACAAACAAAAAATAAACAAAGTAGCCTCAATAACCAAAATAATAAGGGTCGAGAAAAGAGCCTGTTAAGTTTCAAATGATTACTTATATTCTGATCAAAATAATAAGGGTCGAGAAAAGAGCCTGTTAAGAAACATGGCAGGAAGCAGATAAAGGATAAGCCAAACATATAAGGAAGTTTGTACTTCACAACAAAACCAATATCACAAAGTTAAACTGGCAACAAAGTCCTCCCTGCAAATGCTCAAAATTATAAATAATACAGCCAGGTCAAAAAATTTAATCATTGTATTTTCTCCCACAAAGTTAGAACTGTGTCCAATGCCTTCAAGAACATTAATGGCCTACCTTTATCCTTCCATTCACTCGTGTTTTGTTCGGGAGTCCGATGAGTCCCCGTCTTGATTTTGCCCCAACTGCTTTACACTAGCTTTGGCCTCTGCCAGGAATTTAGGATCAGGCTCATGTTTATCTGAGGGTTCTCTCATTGCCAGACAAATATAAAATGCAATAACCACATTGACCGATATGACAGCAACGAATCCACTCACTAATGTCATAGAATGGGGAGACATATCGGTCACACCTGTTCCAAATTGATAATGATTAGTGTAGAATCATAATTTCATAATCCACTTAGACTACCAAGGAAAAAAATACCAGTCCAGAAAAGCATAATAAGTATGCTATTTCATGAAGATATCAGCCTTTTAGTTTAACAAGAAAAGAAGTTATTTATCTTAATGCTAATAGTACCAAGAAGAACAAGACAAGAACACTGTTTCCAGCACACTGAAATGCACGTCAGGGGAATATACCTTAGACGTAAAATAGTTGTGATAACGATGACACTATTTACTATTTCATAGTTCGACTCAAACCTCATACTATCCATCAGACATAGTTGCAAGATCTCTCTCTAGAACAATGCATGAAGCATTAAAGCTTTTCATCCTGGTGAAAATATTTGGTTGTATTAATAGGTCCTGTTTTGTGGCTGTCTGACACTTGGCATAAAAGGCCGCTGTGAAGCCATCTATAATCTAGTGCTTATTCTTTACATTTCCATAATAGTATCAACCAATATTTCTAGAGGTGGAAAATGGATGGATCCGGTCAAATTTCGGTGGGTCGACATGGGTCAAGTCAGTGAAACAGGTCATAACCCAACTCGGACAAATTTTATTTGGGTCAATATGGGTTGGGTGGAATGTATAAAATAACGGGACAAAACCCAACCCGCCCAACATAACTTGAGTATCCTCTCTTTTATAAAGGACCAAATTATAAAACTAGCCCAAATACTTATTCACAAGTTCTAACTTGAGTAATTCTATGGCCAAATTACGAAATTTCAACTGAGATACTTTTTGTTCTCTGCTCAATTAGTATTAATGATTATATAACAACAACAAACCCAGTGAAATCCCACTAAGTTGGGTCTAGGAGGGTAGAGTGTACGTAGACCTTACCACGACCTCGAGGAGGTAGAGAGGTTGTTTATGACTAAGTTGCTCGGACTCGGGTGCGGATCTAATTTTAAGATTCGGGTATATGGATCCATGTATGGATACGGGTGCGGGGATTCGCCTAAAAATAATTAAAATATCTAACAATAGAGTTATAAAACCCAAATTATGAGATATTATGTAGAGAACTTGAGGAAAAGCTAGGAAGGAGATTAAAGGAAAAAGAGTGACATAGAAATTTCTATATAAAAGGTATTCCATTTTCTTCAATTTCACCTAAACTTTTGTATTGATTATAGGAATCATTAAAATCGTCCAGAGCCTGATGCCTCTATTACTGAAATATGGAGCCAGCAGGGTTGGATTTTAGCTTCAGGAGACTACCAAATGACTGGGAGGTAATCAGAGTGACTGAGTTCCTCAAGATACTGGACAACTACAAGGGAGTAGGGACCAATTGAACAAGTGGATAGACTGTCATGGGATACCAACAAAACTGTAAAATATGCATATAAGATTTTAAACAGCTCAGTACACCAACAAGGGCTCTAGCTATAGAAACATATCTGGATTTTGAAGGTCCCTTTCAAAGTAACTGTGTTTTGCCGGTTTGTGGTTAAAGAAGTTCTCCCAAAACATGAGAGCTTAATGAAGAGAGGAATATAACCATGTTCAAAATGTTTTTTAGTGTAGCAGGGCCAATAAAACAAATAACCATCTTTTCCTCTATTGCCAGGTAACCAATAGACTTTGGCAGCTCTTTTGAGTATTAAAAGTTTGAGTTGGGTAGTGCCTAGAGATACTGTGGAAATGTTGGTATGCTGGGACAAATTAGCTGCACACCAAGTCAGAAGAAGTGGTGGGGTCTCATCCCGGCATCGGCATGTATATGGTGAACAGCGTGGCTGGAAAGGAACTCCAGATGTTTTGAAGACACAGCCAGGGTTGTGAAAGGCGATCGCCTCGTCGCCAATGGCAAGAGGTGAGGCGAGGCGACCCTTCATCGCCTGTTAGCTTTGTGGCGAGGCGATCTTCAAAAGGCAACGCCATGACGACAAAAGACGAGAGGCAAGAGGCGAGAAAGGCTAGAAAGGCGTCGCCTTTTGTATTTTCTTAAAAAAAAGGTGACCAATTTAGGGTTTTAAAAGTTAAAAGGTAATTTTAGGGTTTTCGACTAGACTCCTCCGGCAACTAGCCAGACTTTTCCGGCGACTCCAAAGTCTAACCAATACATATTTCTTCTTTTCTTCTTCCTCTGTTCTTTTTCCTTCTTCTTCTTCAGACTTTAGAATCACTTCTAACATTGTTTTGACTTTTGTTCTGTTTTTTTCTCATTCAAGTTCTAGACTTTTAGTATGTACTATCTATTTTTAGTTTTTGAATTGAAAAAATTGCTAATATGTTATTGTTTGATTATTTACATATGCAATTAAATATTTTAATTTTTTGGTATTAAATGGTGCCGCACTTCAAAAAGGCGAGCGCCTCGCCGCTCGCCTCACCTTGTGGCGAGGCAGACCCTTGTCGCCTTTCGCCGTCCAAAACACTGGACACAGCAAATTCTGAACAGGAGATTCAAATGAATTATATAATATTTATTCACTTTTGATGTAAATAAGCTTTAGTACAAGATGTAGAGTCCTTAGTTAACCTCATTGGGTCCTTGTAACTGACACAAGACTGTATTTTGCTTTTGTTTTTTCTCTCCTTTTTGAAAGTCTTGTATCTTAGGGCTTATTTCTCTAGCAGTATCTTTGTGCTGAACTTATTGTTATTAATGAATTCTGTTACCATTTCAAAACACAGGGGAAAAAGAACTTGAAATGAGTGATATTTGTGCAACATACAAAACCATTCAGGAGTAAATTAAGTACTCAAATCATAGAGAAACCTCAAAGATTTACAGAATTAATTCATAAGACATAGACTTGAGTTAATATTGTAGTTTGTTAAGATAAAATAAATTCTGTCATTGACCATACAGCAGGTCTTCAATCACGATATAAATGGCATTCCATCCTTCCAGTGCTGCCGATGGGAATTGATTTGTAACTCCAAACAGTACTCAACAAAAAGAACTATTATGATAATGAGAAACAAAAGATGAAAAGGAAAGTGTTTATAGAAGTCATAAGAACAGAGATTCTGAAGAGGTTGGGAATCAACAGGAGATAGTGCTAAGCCATCTAACCGCTCACAATTTCAATTTAATAATCTCAGATGACAGTATCTTATTATGATTCCCTTATTAGATCAGCAAAAAGTGTCTCAAAAACTCACCCATCTAGAACATTTCATAATAATTGCACATAAGTTTCCAGTAACTTCTTATTAATATTATCTAGAAGTACCCCAAATGGTGACAGGTTCTCTGGCAACATAGCATGGATATTATACTTCTCTTCTCCTAGCTATTGTATCATGTATTTCATTGATATTCTTTGTTATATAAAACTATTAATAGATAGAGCAGGAATCAAGCAAGCATTGATTGGGTAATCACCCAGATATGTATCATAGAAGCTCAGCACAGCTATACTTGGCCGCGCCATGAGGCAAACTAGTCACAAATCTGTCATAAGTACCTGCTATATTTCATCATCTTCCACTCTATCCATGTTATGGTCAATTAATAACTTAAGAAGTGGAAATCTCAGTATTTGTCCCTCGGAGGTAGACTCAGTCTGATTAATGTTGTCTTGGATGCTTTGCCTACTTATATGCTTCCCTATTCCCAATCCCTTCCGGAGTCATTCAAAGACTGGGCAAATCAGGAGATTCTTCCTTTGGCAAGGTAACAAGGAGAAAAGAACTTTTCACCTAGTCAAGTGAAAGGAAATCATCAGAAGCAAGAAACAAGGGGGACTTGGCATCAGGAATTTGAAGTATCATAGCAAAGCTTTGAAGCTTAAATGGCTCTAGAGATACACAGGCTCCTCAAACACTATGGAGCAGAGTCATAAAGAGCAAGTATGGGGAATAGGACAGTTGGGTTTCCAAGGAGGTCATACTCCATATGGAATCAATCTTTGGAGGACTATCAAAAGCTATTGGCTTTTTCTCAAAAAATACTCCCACGTCCAGCGTTTTGGATGGCAAACGGCGACAAAGAAGACGACAAGGATCTGCCTCGCCTTGCGGCAAGGCGCTCGCCTTTTGAATTGAGGCTTCAGTTAATACCAAAAACTTAAAATATTTAATTGCATATATAAATATCCAAAATCTCAATAGCAATAACATATATTAGCAAATACTATATTAATTAATATAAAACTAAACTGAGTAGGGCAGAAATAAATATAGAAGGATTAAAAAAAATTTAAAATTACAGTATTGCAGTCAGTTAACAGTAGCTTCAAAATAAAAAACAGAGTCTGCACTTCATCTTCTGCATATGAAAGAAGAAGAAGAGAAGAAAAAAAAATCTAAAACCGTACCTATTGAGTGCTGAGTAGCTGAGGTCTCATCGTCTGTAGTGAGGAGAACTGGAGATGAGAAGAAGAAATTTGCGAAGTAGTGAGGGAGGAGAACTGGAGAAGAGAGTCGCGAAGTAGTGAGGGAGGAGAACTGGAGAAGAGAGGGTCGCGATTCGCGAAGGTGCGAGGAGAGTCACGACGGAGAGAAGTCCTAGGTTCGTAAAAACACCAAATAAACCCTAATATTGACTTTTAATTATTAAATCAGATCTTTAAAAAAAAAAAAAGTGATGCCTTGTCGCCTCACCTCGCAGCACCACCATTCGCCTTTTGGTCGCCTTTCTGAACTCGCCACGCCTCATCACCTTTGGCGAGGGGCGAGCGCCTTTCAGAACACTGCCCACATCAGAGTGGTTAATGGGAACAAGACCAGGTTTAGAAAGACAAATGGATCGGGACAAGGAGCTTTAAAGACATGTTTCCAGATTTATTTGTTATAGCCTTAGACCAACATAAATGAGTTGCCGAGATGTGGACACAACAAGGGTGGGACCTTAGATTTAGAAGAATGTTGAATGATTGGGAGATACCTAGACTTGTGGAACTGTTTAACCAGTTGGAGAGTTATCAAGGGTTACAAGAAGGTGCAGATTGCCTATGGTGGAGTGGACATGAAAGTGGAGCATATAAGGTCACCTGGCTTCTAGCTAAAGAAGCAATTTTGACACATGAAAACTTGATCAAAAGGAATATTGCTCTCTGCTCTAGATGATTCCTTTGCGAAAAGGAAGCTGAAACAATAACCCATTTGTTCCTACACTGCAGTATTACAGATCAACTATGGAAGATTTTCATCAATCTCAAAAGCATAGCCTGGACAATGCCAAGCAAGATTATTGACACTCTTTTTAGCTGGGAGGAAGCAAGAGCGGGTCCAGGACACAGAGAGAGATGGAGGATCATCCCATCATGTAGTTGATGGACTATTTGGAAGGAAAGAAATGATAGATGTTTGAGGATAGGAGGAGTTTAGTACAGTATATTAAGCTAAAATGCATTTTGCTTTTCTGTTTTTGGTGCACCAAACTATATGTTAGTGATACTGAATCAATCCTAGATGTCCTAGGCACCATTTAGGATTGGTTCATATCTGGTATATTCTGTATCCAATCCATTTGTAAATTGTTTTTTCCAGTACTAAGTACTGGTTTTAATACAAAGTTACATTACTCAAAAAAAAGTTGGCCCGGACACCACAGTCATCAAAAAAACAAAAAAATAACTTAAAGAAAAATGTCACGTGTGCTATTTAAGACATAAGCAAGGGGCACATTTAAGAGTGATCTACCAAACCTTACAACCCCCAGCCAACAAACAAGTTTTCTTCTTTCTCATTTGAATATTTGACAAAAGACAACTTCATAATTCTCTATTCATCATGACAAACCTCTCCCATTCTCAAGCAGAGCTCGGTGTCAGTATAATCACACAATCAGCATAAAACATAACTACAACAATCCCCTCACCAATATCCCATTAATTCAATTGACAGAACATATTGTGAAGCCAGCATATAATTATTGTCCCTGAAACTTAGATAAAAGTGTGAAACAACTTTGGTTCCCTTTGGATACATTGACTCAGATAGGCAAAGAAATTATCATCTCAAGCACCAAAGACTACAGGGCAACAATTGTTGAGCATTAATGGGCATAAATCTGCCACACTTATTCTCATGTTCCATAAACTGATGGGTACGAACAAAATACCACTGTGATCAAATGTAAAAGCACAAAAAAGAAAAGGGCAAGATTCTCAAGCATAACAATGGGAAAAAAGGCATAGTCAAAGATTTTTGAATAATGAATTAGTTAGAAGAGAATATATTAGTTATCTAAGACCAAACAATACTTACTTTAGATGGGCTATCAGCTTCTAGCACATATGATAGTCCAGACTTTTAAACCAAATCTTTTATCAAGTAAAATTTGTATCAGAAAAATTCAGGGAAGCTTTTCTTAAAAAAATATAAATAGGGAAAGCTTACCAGGAATTAAGTTGTGATTGAAGGCGTACAAAATTGCAATTGGAGCTGCCCACATAATCAACGATGTAATAAAGAACTTATTAACAACTCCCACCATAGTTGCTGCTGTCAACCTGTGAGATGAAACAGAAAGGTTTAAGTATAATCTGATAGAATCGTCTATGGAAGGACAGAAAAAAGAACCCAATTAAAATGAATCTGAATCATGGAAAAAAGGAAGATCACAAGGTAACCTCTCTTTTTTCCTTCATACATCATTCTCGTCATAGACATGGACAGTTTTTTTTTTTTGATAAAGTAATTAAATGATATTCGATAGCATCAAGAAGATGCGAAGTTACAAAAGCACAGTGTGCAAGAAAGCTTCTCCAAACAGGAAAATATGGAGCTAGCTAGGCAAAAACTTGTGAAACAGTCAATAGGGAACCCTACTACTCTACTGTACTAGAGATAAGGGAACGAACTAACAAAATCCAAAAGGTTATCCACACTGTTTACATTGGCAAAAAAGTGCCAGCTAAATAAACTAACTAGACATTGGGCTTTAAGAGTACAGAAAGAGGTTGATATTCCATTAAAGCATCTGTTGTTTCTCTCTTTCCATATGCTCCAAAAAATGGCTGCTGGGATCATTCTCCAGATCTTTCTGATGGATTTGTCAACTCTCCACAATATCCAGCTGGCATAAGCATCCTTCATGTTGTAGGGCATTACCCATTGTAGGCCAAGCATAGAGTAGAAAAAATACCATAGGCTAACTGCTGCAGGGCAGTGCAAAAAAAGGTGATTAACACTCTCATTGGTTTGCTTGCACATGACACATCTGTTGATGAGGATTACACCTTTTTTCCTGAGGTTGTCTTGTGTTAGGCATGCTTCCTTCAAGGCAGTCCAGGTGAAACAAGAATCTCTGAGGGGATGCCTAGTTTTCCAGACATGTTTCCAAGGCCAAATTAGTAGAATGACATTCTGGGAGCTCATATTTTTGTAGCATTCTTTCACAGTGTAGGTCTTCTCCTTAGAATTACCCCAAAGAATCTTGTCTTGATCTTCGACCACCATTGTGGTGTTTTGCAGAGTTTCTAAGAGGGAAAGGAGGTCATTAATCTCCCAATCCTGAAAGTTCATTCTGAAAATAAGGAGTCCAATAGTTGTTGTCTCTGTACTAGGCTATAGTTGCTTCTTTGTTGGAGGCTATCTGGAACAAGGAGGGGAAATAATCTTTTAGCCTAGAGTTCCCAAGCCATTTGTCTTGCCAAAATCTGATCTCGAGTCCATTACCAGCCTTGAAGGATACTTCCCCGAAGAAATTATCTTGGAAACTGCTTATGTGTTTCCAGACCCCAACACCATGGGGTTCAGTGCTTTTCATTGGACACCAGTGATCTTGAATGCCATATTTAGCCTTGATGATGATGTCTCTCCAAAACCCAGCCTCAGTTTGTCCATATCTCCAGAGCCACTTCATGAGTAAGCTCTTGTTGTGACTTGTTGTGAAGTTGGAGATTTCTGATTCCCAAGCCTCCTTAAAACTTAGGCTGAGTTATTGATTTCCATTTAACTAGAGAGTACTTGTGAGTGAGACTATTTCCTTCCCATAGAAATCTCCTTCTGAGCCTATCCATTTGTTTCAAAATTGAACTTGGTATTGGAAATAGAGACATGCCATACGTAGGAATATTGTCTAGTACATTGTTGATGAGAGTGAGCCTACCTCCCATGGAGAGGTGTTGCATTTTCCATGTAGCAAGTCTCTTTTCCATTTTTTCAATAACTCCATTCCAAATTCCAGAAGATTTGAAACTTGCCCCCAGGGGAAGACCTAGATAGGTGGTGGGTAAGGACCCTGTTTTGCAACTAAGTATGCCAGCAAGTTCCTCTAGATTGGCCACCTGATTAACCGGATATATAACCTAGAGCATATTAAAATAGAGTCTAGAGATAGCTTCAAAAACTACAAGGGTGGTGCTGAGATTGGGATTGTTGCCTATCAGCTCCACAAAAAATGAGTGTCGTCCTCATAAAGAAGGTGAGAGACATTGACAGTGGTGGCTGGATTGCTGCCTACTTGAAATCCTTGAATCCATTGAAGTTCTTTAGCCCTAGCTAGAAACTGAGATAGTCCTTCCATAGCCTGAATGAATAGAAAAGGAGAGAGTGGATCCCCCTGCCTCAACCCCTTTTGAGTAGAGAAAAATCCAACTAGACTTCTGTTGATCAGAACTGATAACTTCACTGTTGAAATGCAGAAGTATATCCATCTTATCCACCTATCACCAAAGCCCATTTGTTTCAGTATGTTGACTAGATATGCCCAGTTAAGTTGGTCAAAGGCTTTCTCTATGTCCAATTTGCATAAGATCCCATACTCACCACTCTTGATTCTCCGGTCTTGCACCTCATTAGCAATCAAGGATGCATCAGTTATCTGCCTATTCTTTAAAAATGCACTCTGCTTCCCCGAGACTAAAGAATTCACCACCTTTTTCATCCTTTCTGCTAGGATTTTAGCCAACAACTTATAGACACTGCCTATGAGGCTTATAGGTCGACAGTCTTTAAGCTCTACAGCACCTTTCTTCTTTGGGATTAGAGCAATAAAAGAAGCATTACTAGACCTCACCATTTGGCAATTCTGATGAAAGAAATTGAAAGCTGCTAGTATATCATCTTTGATGAAGCACCGTGATTTTTGGAAAAAGCCCTTGGTGTAACCATCAGGGCCTGGGACTTTGTCAGGGGCACAAGCCATAAGAGCATTAGAGATCTCCAATTCAGTGAAAGGAAGTTCAAGTTCCTCCTTTTCTTCTATACTAAGGGTGTACATGTTCTCAAAAACAGCTGAGGGTCTCCAGGATTCAACTTCCTTGTATATTTGTTGATAATACTCCAGAATGCCATCCTTTATCCTTCATTTATCTTCAATCAGTTCATCTCCTATTCTCAGTCTGTCATTGGAGTTTCCCCTTCTATATGAAGTGGACATTCTCTGAAAGAACTTTGTGTTCTTGTCCCCCTCTATAAGCCATAAGCATTTAGATTTTTGCCTCAATGAGATATCTACAGCTGTTGCAATCTGTTGAAGCTGCAGTTTCAGCTTCAAGGACTGTGTTTTCTTATGTTGAAAGGGTTCTGAGTTCAGCTAATTGATCCAACTTCCCCAGTTCCAAAAGAGCTTTAGTTCTTTGGGTTTCAATGTTTCCATACACCTCTCTGGTTCATTTAGAAATGACTTTCTTTAGGTTTTTGAGTTTCTGTAACAACACAAAGTCTGGGGTACCCTGGATAATGTAGGACTGCCACCAGCCTTTTATCATATCAATGAAGTCTTCTGCTTGAAGCCACATGTTCTCAAATTTGAAGTAGGATGGTGATGCCTCCCAATCTCCACTTTCCAGGATGATGGGTTTATGATCTGAAATTACTTTTGGCATTGTGTATTGCTTGATAACTCTGAACATCTCACTCCATTCTGATGAATAAAGAAACTTGTCATTTCTTGAGGCTTGGAGTGTCTCCTCCCCTCTTGACTTGGTGAACTGTGCTCCTTGGAGAGGAGGATCAATCAGTTCAAGATCCAAAATGGTATTGGAGAAACCCTGCATAGCACTGGATCTTCTAGTACAGTTTAGCCTTTCACCATCGAATCTACACACATTGAAGTCTCCTCCTATGACCCATAGATCAGACAACAACCCCCTGATTGTTGCTTACTCCAACCAAAGGTCCTCCCTTTCTAGATTGGTATGAGGTCCATATACTCTGGTGAAGGCCCAGTTGAAGTCTTCAAAGGTGCTCTCAAATTTACATGACAGGGAGAAGGCCCCTGCCTCTGACTCAACACAATTCCAAGCTCTTTTGTCCCATAAAATTAATAGCCCTCCTTTGGTGCCAATTGCTTTGACTTCTGCCCAGAAGAGCCAGTTATTCCCCCATATTTGTCTAATTAGAGATGGATTCCAAGACTCTATTTTGGTTTCCAGTAAACAAACAATTCCCCACTTTTGGATAAGCGATTTCAAAGTACTTCTCTTATCTTTATTATTGAGACCATGTACATTCCAATTGAGTATTTTAACTCTCATTTGGAATGAGCCTTGTGGTACCTACCCCTATCTTTCTTTCCACTTCCATCTTGGAGACCCCAATCCAGTTTTTTAAGATCATTTGTTGCTTTGATTTCCTTTTTTTTGCGTCCCCAGACTTCTTCCCTTGTTCAAGAATCTGAGTTTTCCTCTTTTCCTCCATTCTTAATATAATATCCAGAATTTCATGCTCGAAACCTGAAACATTTACCCCAAGCACTTTGCGAGCCTTCATCATAGTAAATTTGGTCTATTTTGATGTTTCCACCACAGTCGGTGAATCAACAGTTTGTGGTGAATGATCATTATGCCACGGTAGAGGCAGAAAACTGTTGAACGACTGAGAAGAGAGACTGGAATTGGAATCATACCCTGAGGTGGGAATAGGATCTTGTGTGTATATGCCCAAAGAAGGAGCAGATATTTCTGCTTCGTCATCCGCTTCAAGCTGAGAAAAGACTCCTGCCTTACGCTCCAAATTCCGGTGATTAGATGCTTGAACTTCCAATTCCAAAGGATCGAAGGATGTTGCACTGAAGGAAGTTGAAGGTTTGAAGTTGCATGGGTCTGCTTTGGCTATGGAGGCTCTCCATGATTGCATTTTGTTATGTTCCTTGTGTTGCTTCCTTTTGTTTGGGCCTTCAGAATAATAATCATTATTCCAGTCTGAATAAGTTCTCCTATGGTAGTGTCGGGCTGGCCCATTTAAATTGAAATTTAAATGACTTACCCTTTTCTTTTGTCCACAGATTCCTCACATGGAACTCTGATGTCATGTGGGACTATATGGGACTGTGCTCCCAGCAGCTTTTCAACCCTAGCTGACTCAGGGTTTTGTCCAGTGGATAAAGGAGAGGACCGGAGCTCTGTAATTAATGCCAAATCGAACAACCAGCCAGCAAATTCGAAATTCAAACTTGCCGGGAATTTCATGACTGAATTTTTTACACAAATACGAGCCTAGAGAAAGTGGGATATGTTCTTTGTATCTTCGTCAACTCCAATGAAGCCTCCGCATCTATCCCCTATATGCTCGAATGTGTCCATGGTCCAAGCATTTAAGGGAATCCCAAATACTTTTAGCCAGATGTTTTCTGGTGGCTCCCCTGTTTGAGAGTTGATGTTTTTTGACCACCGCGACAGGGTGAGGTGCCTTCCGTTCCAAAACCATTCCCCAGCTTTAAGTCTTATTGCTTCTTGTCTCGAAGGGAACTCGAAGAGGAATTTATTGAGGTCAAGGGGCGTTGCTTTGAAGCAACCAGTGACTTTCCATCTAGAGATGAACCATTTCTGAATTAACTCAAGGTCATTGAAAGTGCCGACTAAGCTTCTGTGAAGAGGATGGTTATCATTGACTCCACCTATGCTAGCTGGTTGGCTGATTTCTAGCCAGCTTACTATGCTAGCAGCAGCCCGATAGGATTTTGTCAATGGAGACAGTATTGGTGGTGGCCCTGACTTGTTGATTTTCCCCAAAAATCAAATGATTTTAGTCGCGAAATCTGTCCACCCATTGTTATAGCTCATCTCCGGAATGATTACTGCAGCTTTAGAGGAGCCATGCCATACTTCAATGCGAACAAATCTGCCATATACATTGAATTTTTGATAGACTCTGTATAGGTTGTGCTGTTGTTTTCTACCCCACCTTCTGTATAGTTGTCCAGAACCCTTCGAAGCTTGTACTAGGATCTCACATCCCCATCTTAGATTGTGTGGATCTAAGACCTTACTTGTAAATCTCCTGCCTCTAATGTGTATCCCATGTATTTTTGAGTTCGAAAGATTTATCCCCACTAATGAAAAAGAGCTTTTCCTCCATAAGGAAAGAAAATTTCGGTGGTCTGAAGTTACCGGAGGAAAAGATTCCTCAGGCCGCAAGGGCCTTTAGGAGATTGCCTTGGGACTAGTGCCTGAGGCATTTTTTGTAATAATCTCTGACATGGACAGTTTTATGCAATAATCACAACTATATTACGTCTAAGGTATATTCCCCTGAGATGCATTTCAGAGTGCTGAAGACAGTGTTCTTTTCTTGTTCTTCTTGGTACTATTAGCATTAAGATAAATAACTTCTTTTCTTGTTAAACTAGAAGGCTGATATCTTCATGAAATAGCATACTTATTATGCTTTTCTGGACTGATATTTTTTTCCTTGGTAGTCTAAGTGGATTATGAAATTATGATTCTACACTATTCATTATCAATTTGGAACAGGTGTGACTGATATGTCTCCCCATTCTATGACATTAGTGAGTGGATTTGTTGTTGTCATACCAGTCAATGTGGTTATTGCATTTTATATTTGTCTGGCAATGAGAGAACCCTCAGATAAACATGAGCCTGATCCTAAATTTATGGCAGAGGCCAACAAAGCTAGTGTAAAGCAGTTGGGGTAAAATCAAGACGGGGACTCGTTGGACTCCCGAACAAAACAAGAGTGAATGGAAGGATAAAGGTAGGCATTGGACACAGTTCTAACTTTGTGGGAGAAAAGGGCACAATGATTAAAAAATTTTACCTGACTGTATTATTTAAAATTTTGATCATTTGCAGGGAGGACTTTGTTCCTAGTTTAACTTGGTGATATTGGTTTGTTGTGAAGTACAAACTTCCTTATATATTTGGCTTATAGCGAGGATGACTGCAAAACTTACAAGACTCTAGATCGACATCCTCCTTAAAGTATAACATGCAACCTTTTTCACAACAATCAATTCTTATCGAGGAGAGTCCTAACTTAGACACCAATGCATTTGCTTTATAATAAGAAGCAGGAATCTCTACATTGGGATCAACTAATTCCTTCATAAGATCTATCATAGAGTCCATTGCTCCTTGAGAAATATTATTGTCAAATTTGATACTTAACAATCTAACTGCAACAGACAATTTAGAGTGTGTACTCCCATTGAACAAAGGACGACTACAATCACGCAATTGTTCATAAAAAGTGTTTGCTTCTTCATTGGGAGTTTCTTCTACATTTTCCCCAAATATAAAATCAGAATGCATCTCAAAAGCATCATCAACCATACCTGACATTCTAGAACCATGGACATAATTATGCTCTAGTAGTAGATCTACAGAGCATTTCGATTCTTTTGGTATATTACCCACTTAAAACGGAGATCGTTTGTGGCAAGTCGAAATAAGAACTCAAGCTTTTGAACTAACTTTAATGGTGGTTTAATTTGTGCTTTTACGGTTTCAACCTTGAACTTCAATTTTCAGCCACACAAAATTCTTGAAATCATCAACGAAATCACTTGCTTCCAATTCAAGAATATAGATTCAAAAAAATCATATTGAAGCTTACCCATTTCCATGGAAATCCGGCGTTCCTAGAACTAAAAATTGCAGCTATGAAATCATTTAAACAGTGTTTTCAGCTTCAAACAACTAATAATCAACATTATAATCAACAAAATTCAAATAAGAAGATCAAAAGACACAAATCTATAAATTTTGACCTTTTAACCTTCAACAAAGTTTTTAAATGATGAATCAATAAGGAAAAAATTAAAAAAAAAAGTTTTTAATAAAATTTACACCTGTCAAACGCGTGCATTTCACTTATCAACATAAATGTGGTTGTGACTTTTTAGGGGTGTAATTATTT
>JAJOOE010025878.1:0-23345 GCA_036250405.1 Solanum raphanifolium | reverse complement strand
TTTTTTTTTTATTTAAAAAAGTACTAATATCGAGAAAAAAAGACACTTGACATTACTGCTAATTGTATGCCATGTCTGGATATTCATACTTTGCAACATATGTTTTGACTAGATGAAAATCTACAATCATCAATTCCCCTCAATCAGGATGTAAACATTATTGGGATATGAACTTAATTATAGCCTTATTTAAGTCAATTTTTACCTCAGTCCCAAACAAGTTGGGGTGAATCAAATTTGATACAAGTAAAATATATATTATCAGTCATGTTTCCCTTTATTATAAGGTTTTCTGATATTTGGTTATAACACAACAATGCCTGCTGCTCCTTCCATTGTCCCGGGAGTCCTCCTAGTTCCCGAATTTTTTGATGGCTTGGCTTAATTCAGGGATTCAATAGCAGTCAGGTTCACGAAGCAAAAATGCTTCATGGTTCTGGATATCTACTATGATATGATGGTCAGACTTACAGCAGTCCACACAATCGAGGTCTTGAGCAGATTTGCCTTCCATTTGATTTGACTAGTGCCATAACTCCGGCAGTTACACCAGCACACAGTGCAGAGGACAGAAAGGTATTTGTATTTCGTCCTGCTAACGAAAGTAGATTATGCTAAATTAGAATCTTGAGAAATGAAACTAGAAGATAAAACTTTGGCAAATATCTGCATACTGACAATCTCATTCAGTTCTATTAAAAAATGGAAGTAGAAAATGATACCTTGGTTAATCGTGATGGTGGTCACGGTCAATCCTCCAATTAAAAGTGCTGATGCTACTGGTAGATACTGCAATGATTTGTTCATATGATCAATAATCAGTCCAACAATGTGTTACAAAAGGAAATAGGTAATATGACCAGGCTAAATTACTGCAACAATTCAGTAGTTATTAAGACAAGTAACCACTTGGTATGGGTTTATGCTTTTTCATTATAATCTGGTCATTGATACTCATTTTCTGGTCAATTGCTTTAACAAGTTTGCACCACACACCAACACTAGTGTGTAAAAGCAGCTATACTGTCATAGAGATTTAACTTTGTGAAAACAGATTGGTAAGATTCATGATTCTACAGGATGAAGAAGCCCGCCTATAATATAGGTTATTTATTTAAAGATAGTCATTGCTTACACTGAGTGAGTCGAATCCATTATTCTGGAACGGAGAGGGGCTGTCCCTGTTAACACTGTAGCGACCACTTATAAGGTCTGCTGCATCCTGCAAGTGCATGGAAAGTATATGGAGATTCACTTGCAATGAAAAGAGAATAACTAAGAGAGGATCATTTCATAGTAAGATAATGTCTGCAGCATGCCTGGCGAATTCCATCCTGAAAATTGTTCAAGAAGTATCTTGAAATGGCACTCATCCCATCTTTTATAAGTCCTGTCATAGTCTGTTTTCCATATCTGGTACATTTTTCAAAGTAAATTTAAGGTAGAAAAATGATGCTTTTGCATTGATTTTTTTAACCCAAAATATTTCGTCCATTACCTGACAAGGTCCCGTTTTAGAGCATGTGTTCCAGAATATTCCAGGCTGATTTCATCACCTTGCTCCACCCACACTGCAATATTATTAGGAGTATGAAGTCTAAATAGACAAAGATTGCAAGTATGCATTTATTGGCCCACAAATGTTACAGAGTCCATACTAGTCTTAAAGATTTCAAAATCTTCAGTGAACATAGAAATGCACTCATTTGAAGAAAGTGCACCAAGTCTTTGGAGTTGAGAATCCAAAGACTTCCGAGCCAGGTAGCTCTGCACAAGATAACAGCAGATTATAAAGGGAAAGTACAAGGGGAATCATCATATAAAATAAACAATATTATGTGTGTTTGAAGGATTTCAAGGACTCGTTCATCGAATAAAGAATAGATATGGTTCCTCCAACCTGAGTAACATTTGTTCGATCTAGGCAGTCAATGCAGTTGGATCTAATAACTCCTCTCTGCTCTAATATAATCTTCTCTTCTGTGTCTATGAGAAAGTATCTGCTCAGCTGGATTAGTGAATTTTAGCAAGAAAAAACAGTATTATGGAGATTAAACATTCTCAAATTGAAGAGTCTTTTCCTGGCAAGCAATGCCACTGTTGGTATAGTTTAAATCTTACCCATTTTTTTCAAAATCCTCTGCGATCTGATCATATAGAAGTTGTATGTTGTCAAAGTTTGAGCCCCCACAACAGTGATGAAAGTCAAACGACACATATCTAAGACAATGCAAACAGAATCATGAAATTAGTCTTGAATTTAAGTTGGCAACACCTCAGTTATTCAATGCAGTGCAGTAGGAATAAAATTGCTGAATTATTGATTGGAAAAAGACTAAATAACTATATAACACAACACACATTATCGCTAACTGTAGAAACTATTCATACTATTCGAATCCTATCCTTTATTCAGAATGAGCGATGGGACAATCTTTCAACCAGATGTCTACTGACTTTGACGATGACTGCCATATCAGAAGATATTGGTCAACTCTTTAGTTACCACCTTTATCTCAATCTTCTAACTTCAGACATGTGATGGCAAATATCATAGAATTAAGCGTCAGCCAACTATTAAACTCTCAAGTTCTCTCTCTACCTTCTAACTGCAGTCACTATGGAACCATGAGATGGAAATGATTCTACAGCCTCAGATAGAGAAAGGTTTAAGAGAGTCTGTCACCTCACACTTGACAGCTTTTGGATTTCTGCTGCATAAGCTGCACTTAATAGACCCTCATCACCTTGCTGCAAAAGGAGATAACGAAAATAGTCAACACATTTGTAAATGTGAAAAAGTTATTATCAGAACTAGCTCCTGTAGCAGTAAACTAAAATTGATAAGTGGTCTCATAAGAAACAGACTACTATGAAATATGACCGCTCTGACTATTAAGAAATGAAATAATAGTTACAGTTTTGACACAAATCTCATCATTCATAATGATTTTGAGATATCTTGGACCATAACATAATGCTTAAGATTATAGTAATGGATTAAAAAAGAGAAAAAAAAATCTTAGTTTTCCTGATATATTCAAAAAGGTCAATAAACACGGATACATGTATAGTTGAGCACGGAGACACGTATACTTTAAAACATTCTCCACAGTTGATACTGCAAAATAAACGTCCACATTATAAACATCAAATCAACTCAAAGAAGTAAGTATCAGCAGAAAAGCTATGTACCTTGTTTGTCAGGTCAACTGCAATGACATGCCCATATCTTTGCAAGAGATCATGAAAATGGCGCTCCACGACTTTTGGCTGAACAATGGAAGGCAATTTCTCATAATTCATACAGAAAAGATTTTAAATAAAAATAATTAGGATAAGTACATACTGTTTCCTCGTGATCGATAATATTAAGCCGTGGCTTATAGCTCAAATCAACAATTTGCTCCCACAGGAGTGGAATTGAACCTCGAATCTGAAATGCAGAAAGAGATGGTTTCTTGATGCTTAGATCATTGAAATTGTCAAAGTTCCCTCTGTTCTTTGTTAGCGCAAAGTGACATCTCAAACATACACAATTCCTCCAACAATGGAAAGAGGAAACTTAAAGAGAACATGAATATTATCAGATGAGAATAAATAGGACTAATGTTCTTTCATGCATTTAAGATATATATATATATATATATATATATATACATATAATAAGAAAGAGAGATAACAGGCTAAAGAGAGAGAGAGGGCAGATATATAAGAGAGAGAACTGGCTAAAGAGAAAGAGAGAGAGGGCAAATACATAAGGGAGAGAACTAGCTAAAGAGAGAGAGAGTGCAGATATATAAGAGACAGAACTGGCTAAATAGAGAGAGAGAGGGCAGATATATAAGAGAAAGAACTGGCTAAAGAGAGAGAGAGAGAGGGGGTAGTTACACAAAAGAAAACAACTAGTTACTTTAGTCACACTGCTGAACTACCAAAAAGCAGCTATAACACTCATTTAGACATGGAAAAAACATCAATAAATCCTTATTTGCCAAATTAAATGTGTGAAAGCCATAGAGATGCAATTTAACTGAAAAATCATGCTTCTAAAAACCTACTTGCAAAAAAGAAGACCTGAAACCTTCAAACTCCAGCAACTGCTCAGTTTCAATAAAATTAGCAGCATCTCCTTCTAGATTAGCCCCTCTTCTCCACATTCGTGTTCCTATATTAAACACAATAATATTAACTTAGAAAACAAATTTGGGTTTGATTCCAAAAATCAATGTCACATGCTTTGGAGGATAACAAATTATGTACCCAAGCGCCGTGTGCATCTCCTTGAAATCAATGCTATGGTAGCTGGTGAATCTTTGAGTTTAAGATGTCCAGTCTGGAAGCTTAGGTCCTGGTTAAGGAAAAAGTATTTGCACTTCCGAGAAAAGCACACATAGTTTGGCATTTATGAATTGCATATCCTTAGGGAGGGAGGAAAGGGAGGAGGGAAAGAGAGGGAGACATGGGAGTAGGGACAAGAACTTCAGGATATTTCCTTGCAACAGAGGAACGATGAATCCATCAAGCTGCACCAACAGAAAAATGAAAGACATATTAGACAAGCTACATACCAGGGTCAAATGCACCTGATTTTTAATAATCTCATTGACAATCAACAGAAATATTTAATTTGTAACATAAAAAGGAACTTATTGTTCAGAAGAAATGTAACTATCAAACTAAGAATATCTTTAACAAACCTTATTTTCAATCAGTTCCTCCAACAGATTTTTATTCCAAACAAACCGCGGATCAGCCTGAAATTAAGCCAAAACCAAAATATTCAAGAAGAAACAACTTTACACAAATACGATACACTAATGAAAAACATTATGATGTCGGTGCATAAAGGTGATAGGAACATAGTTGTTGACGGGGATGATGCCAAAAAAATGTATAAACCTATCTGGTATTTATCATCCATCAGGAACAATGTATCAGGAAAGCCTTTGTAGAGAAGCAAAACACCTGGCAGAGTAGTTAATATAATACTTCAACATTTAGTCCCACTCTCACATCTACATCAATTTGAGAGGTGAAACTAATCCAGCATGATATGGCAACTAAATGCGGTAGAATGGTCAAATATGGGGAACCCAATTCAGCTTTTGGGGCATAGCTGTAGGCTAGCATCATGTCAGATCACATGCAAAAAGATGTCTTCAGTTGGTATTGTGACCACAATAAGTAACAGATCTCCATGAGACAAGGTTTGATCAGAGGATAGAGTATTTTTGGCAAAAAGATTTTGACTTCCGTCGCAATCACGGAAGACAACTTGATCTGATAAGGTGACACTCAACAGATTTTACTCCAACAGAAATTAAATGTGAATCTTTGCTTACGAGTAATTGTTTATGGCACAGCCTAAAACTCATAAAGCTATCACATCCAGAAATTATGCCGAAAACTCTTAAAGCTATCACATCCAGAAATTTAAGAGGCTCATAAGAGTAAGAGATATAACAGGATGAAAATATATGGGCAATGACATTAACATCATCAAGTATATCTTATGCAGTTCTCGATCACTCACTTCAATCAATATGTGCTAACCAATGGTGACGAAATGGCAGATACAATAGCCTGATTGCAATATTTATTCTCCCATAGAACTCACTGAGCCTTAACTGTTATCACTCCTTTGTCTCCCAGTGGTTAACAGTAGTAGTAGTAGTTACTTGTTGTCATTTCTTACTAGTAGTTATTTGCAGTTTTTATTTTAGTAGTAGTTATTTCTCTGTAGTAGTTTGCAGTTTCTTATTCCAGTAATGTTAGGAAGTCGTGTCCTAGTTTCTAGGGGTAGTTATCTTATAAGTGTTGTATTTATATTTGTTTGTCTCAGTAATCTAAGCAGAAAATTATTAAGTTTTTGAATACTTCAAACTCAAGAGATTGCACGTTCTCTCTTAACGAACAAGCACCATAGGTCGAAAAAAGAAAACCTCTTTCCATATTCCTTATTCACTTTACATAAGCTTTGATTTTACCCTGCAACATCCCATAACTAGATCCATAACAGGGGACATTGCAGGACAAAATCAGAGTTATGTAGAGTAAAAAAAGGAATCTGTAAAGATGTTTTTTTTTCAACCTATGGTGTTAGTTCGTTAAGAGAGAACCTGCAATCTCTTAGAGTTTGATGTTCTCAAAAACTTAATAAGTTCTGCTTAAACTTCATGAGACAAAAAGATAGTTTAAATACAACACTTATAAAATAACTACCTTTAGAAACTAGGACATGACTTCCTAACATTACTAGAATAAGAAACTGCAAACTACTACAGAGAAATAATTAGTACTAGAATGAAAACTGCAAATAACAACTAGACAGAAATAACTACAGCAAGTAACTACTACTACTACTGTTAACCACTGGGAGACTAAGGAGTGATAACAGTAACCTTCAGCAACCTCCAAATATCAACCGAAACCAATTGGGATTAGATAAGAAAGCTACAGTGAATCATAGTAGCCTTTTTTCTTAAAACAAACTCCAACCAAAATTGAATGTAATGTTATGTATTTCATACACACGCAGATGAAGGGAAAAAGGATTCCCAAGTGCTTCATAAAATGTTTTTGATACGGTAAAAGATATCAGGTGAGGTGTACATGCAAGCGGTGTCAGTTGTCGAATAGGTCACTGAGGTCTACTTTCCATCTTTCTCCTTTCTATCTTCCATGGGTTTAATACTCAATTTAATGCACTAAGCAAGTTATCCTATCAGTGTGAATCCTTCATAAGTAGGTCCAGAAAACTTGCAGCCGCCAGAATATGTCTTCACATGCCAGTTGGAAGCAATAATATATAACATTCTACAAACATAATGTTATGAATAGTTCAAAAATAGTTAGTAGACAAACCTGTTTCCAAACTGGTTTACTCATCCACCCTTTTGCCAAATTGCATCTTCTCTGCAAGCTGATAAACATGTTAGATTTCTTGAAACTAAAAGAATTGGCAATGTGCAAAGTCAAGAAAACGACTGAACAAAAAATAGGTGTAATAGCACAGCTTGAACATACTTCACTGTTATATCTGTTTCATAGGAATAATACAAGCCTGGAGTTGATTCCACTATTGTCAACAAATTCATGAAGTAAGTTTCATCTCTTTTCTGCCAGCACAAGAAAAATAAAAGAGAAAAGGGCAAAGAGCTTCATCTCTTTTGTTCCAGCTCAAGAAAAGTAAAAGAGAAAAGGGAAAAGTGTAAAAGACAAACGTTATTCAAATGGAAGTATATTAAGTTTAGCTATTATGATACGAAAACCATACTTCTTGACGTGTAAGATGCCTTGATGCCTCGTTGCAGGAAAGAAACTTCATGGACATCACACGGAAAATAGGAAAACCAAGATAGTTCCCCACTTCTTTCCGGGATGTTATTAATAATATATGTGATCCTACAAAAGAAGAAATTAACAGAATGTAATAAATGTTGACAGCAATTGAGTTAAATTATGATAATATTCTTTTTCTATTCCTAATCATTCCCACAATTGAAAACCTAAGTCTAATTAAGTTGACAATTAAGGAAGACCTAAACAGCTAGATTAACAACCTTACTTTTATGGATGCAGTTATAAATATGGATTTGATGAAAGATTTACAAATGTCAATTCCTCACATTGTTGTAAACGCTTGTGCATGCTTAACCAAACATATGATAATGGTTTGACAGAAAAGGGAAGTACTAAAGACTCAGATATATAGGTCAGGCAAAACAACAGCCAATCAAAGAAATTAAAGCCCAAAAAGCAGTAGCAAGGCAGAAGTTTCATATCAACGCAGACATGAAATGATAGGGAAAAATAAAGGAGACATGGAACCTAGGAAATGAACCTGAACTAGTATAAGCACGAAACATGGAATCCTTTGAGAGTTGTGAATTGGCTTGATCTTTCACAATAAGTTGTTTCATCAACTATATACACTTGATAGAGTAACTATATATTTATGACCATGTTTGTGAATATTTTAAACTTCAATGTGCAACTGTTTTGGAGAAGATAATTTTACACAAAAGAAAGTAGCTAAGGACTTTTAGTACTTCCATTTTGTATCTATGTGTGCCATGAATCCAAATAGACTTATCAGAAAAATCAAACTTGATTAATAAAGGAAACACAAGTGATGCTATTAGATACTATGTGTAGATTACGTTCATTTTTTATCTATATGTGCCATGAATCCAAATAGACTTATCAGAAAAATCAAACTTCATTTATAAGGGAAACACAAGTGATGCTATGAGATACTATGTGTAGATTTTCATAGGTTTCTCCATCAGAAGTAGGGGTGGCATAACCCACCCAACCCGTTTAAGTTTGGGCGGGTTATTGACCTGCCCATTTATTAGTTCAACCTAGTAAAATTGGGTTGATATGTAACCCAAACTGACTTGAGAGAAATCTTGTCAAAATATTTTAAATTTTTTTTAAAAAAATTGATATGTTGTATATAGCCATAATAAAAATAATAATAATTTTATTAAGTACTAAAATATTGTAAAAGAACAAATAAAACAATTAAAATTTAGTAAAATTGGGTTGGGTTGGGTCTTGACCCGTTCTATAACCCATTACCAACCCATTTTGACCCAAGCAAATATGGGTTGGGTTGGGCCTTGCCCCATTATGACCCGCCCAAATATGACCCGACCAGCCCAATTGTCACCCTAATCAAAAGAAGATGGGTTATGCAAAGTTATTAAGGATATTTAGATGCTGACATGCATTTAGAACTGTTTGCTAAAGCAAAATCAGTATTCAAACCATCTACAAGTTTACACTATCATCCCATCCATCAGCTACTTTCAACTTGTTAAGTTGTCCCAAATTGGTTGAGGAATCGACTGTTTGTCTCCTCAAATAGTTTTGAACAATCCCCATCTCATGAGCTAGATTTTGGGATTAAACTAAGTCTCATGTCCATTTTTAAATATGGTATCAGAGTCAGACCCATTCTTGTTATTCTATGTACCAATGTTGGGCCCTCATGTAGTGTTGTCCATACTCCAATAGGCAGGTCTTTGCTTTACTTGAGTCGAGGGTCAAGCAAGTACAGTATCTTTGTCTTTACAAGGTAAAGGGAAGGTTGCGTACACATCATCCTCCCCAGACCCACTCGTAGGACACAATGTGTATGTTATTGTTGTTAAGTTGTTCCTCCTTGACTGAAGGATGCATTGCTTGTCTCCTTGTATGGTATTTGGACAATCTTCACATGAGTTAACTTTTGAAGTTGAGTTAGGCCAAAAATGCATTTCTTTAACACAACTTATTCATCATCAGAATTGCACTGGTTTAACCACGCTGATGATGCAACTAAAATCACTAACAAAAAGAATGGCAAAGTTTGGACTACAAAGGTCAACACATAATTTCAGATTGAATGTTTTGATTTTTACCTTACTTAAAGCCTGTTTGGATGCACTTATAGCTTATGGCTTATAACCAAAAGTCATAAGTTAGGAATCCTAACTTACGACTTTTAACCTATTTTTGGCTTAAAAACAAAAGTCTAAAAGCACTTTCTAATCTTAACCAAACAGTACAAAAGTGCTAAAAGCTAATTTGACTTAAAACAAGCCAATCCAAACATGCTCTAAGAAATTACAAAAACGTACTAAAAATCACATCTTTTTAAGTTGAAAAGTATTTGTTAAGAATCGTAGTAAAAAAAAATAATGTTCAACTCTCCAAGTAATAAAGTCATACATTTGAGTAAGTACCTGCCAAAAACCTAACTACCTAACTGTTCAATGGTTAAGTGTATAAGCTATTGACTACAAAGTGTTTGACAACAAAAGAGTACTATGATTTCGGAATATAGGTCAAACAAAAAACAGCCAATAAAAGAACTAAAGTCCAAAAAGAGGCAGGAATAACAACAGGGAGAAGTTTCATATAAATGCAGACATAACACATTTAAGAGGAAAATAAAGGAAACTAAAACCTAGGAGATAAACCTGAAGTAGAATAAGCGTGAAATGCTAAATCCTTTGCAAATTGTGATTTGGCTTCATCTTGCACTATGAGGTTTTACCAACTTTAGCACTTATTGTTAGTTCGATATGTTATACCATTTATGAATACTTTAACCTTAGTTTAATCAAAATACACTATTCTTTTGTGAGGATAAATTTTAAAAGGACAGAAAATAGCGAAGGACTTTTGTGTTCATCTACTTTATTTTTATAGGAAGTATTAATCAGTATCTGTCTGACAAATGTAAATAGATTATTAGCAAAAGAAAATTAATTTAAAAAAAGGAAATGCTATTAATTGTTGATGTTATATGATACCACGTGAGGATTTTTGCTACTGCACTAGAAGGACAAATAAAATTGGGTTATTTGAAGTTCTTAGGGATAGTTAACTGCGGATATGTAAAGTAGCAAATCTCATTAGCCCAAGCACATTAATTTTCACCTCCATTGAAGTATCTACTGAACTCTTCCTAAGTGAGCTTAGCAAAGAAATTTGGTATCAATTCCAGATAAAAGAAGAGAGATATAGTGGGTTCACATAACCGATCCTAACCATTTGGAATTGAGATGTAGTTGATTGAAAGTAAAATATTTACTGCCTTATTTACCCTTAAAAGGTACAGTTGAATTTGTAAGTGTGGTTCAAAGGCATGAGGATTAAATTGATCTGATAATTAAAATATAATGAAATAGATTCCGACAATCGAATGGTAAACAATTAATAAATCAATAATAAATGTAACAAACTATGAAATGCTGAATATGGGTCCTGCATCACCGCCCTGAAAGAGAGTTCAGAACCCTAAAACAATGCAAGCTAAATGGCATTGAATACAGAGAGATTTTGTTGTTATAATTGTAGAATAGTGAGTATGTGATGGCTACAACAATGATAAAGAGGACTATTTATACCTAAACCCTAGGTTAATTGTTTCTCTAAATCTCACCCTCATTTGAACTCCTGATTGTGTATTTATCTCCAATACACGACGTCCGGTGGGGATCTCGGGATCCCGCATAACGGCTGACTTGCTTAAGAGATCTTGGTCCGGACAGTTTCTTGTACCTGGTATCGTGTCTCCAGAGCTAGACAGACTTACACCGGCCTTGGATGTTCTTATACCGAACTTATATTCTAGTTCAAGTCCGATCTACTACGTGCCGAGCCTGATTTATCCCAGGTTTTATCCTATACATGCCTCTAGCTATTTTACACTCCATCAAATTTGAAAGTAATAGAAAGATTGAATATTTGCAACTCTAAAACTGTTTACTAAAGCAAAACTCCAAAAATTCACACCATCCACAATTTACAAGCCAAGTCATTTTTATCAAGTATCAACTAACTTCAACTCAAAACCAAATAAAAACTAAAAACTCACTCATAGCATTCAAATTACTGGAATTCCAGTGATTCACTAACAAGCAAGTATAGGATAAAGATTCATTTCAGTTTATTACCTGCCAACAACCTAATTGTTCCAGCAACTCCATAAATTGTAGAGACTTTTGAAGGTTTTCCAAAGCTCATATCACCTGAATAAAAACGCATGAGCAAAAGAGCACTCTTAGATTCACACCTCAAATGTCTTCCATAGGTCAAATTAAATCATCTAATTCTGGAAACAAACAAAGTTTTTAAATATTCAGAAACTAAACAAAAACAGAATTTTTTAAAATTAAACTGCAATTCACCATTGAGTTTCTCGATGTTCCCATCGTAGCGGCTAACGGAGAAGCCTTCAGTGGATGATTCCGGTGATCGGAAAACGAATTTGTCGGCGAACTCCTGTAATTCCATTTGGCTATATAGCTTGAAATGGTCAATTGAATTTGGTTCAATTTCCATTTGTTGTAAATTTTGGAAAAGGGCTTATTGGGATAAATTGATGAGTCTAAAAAAGATACTGTAGATGAAAATGCAAGAGGGTTATGAAAACGCTATAAATGATTTGTTCAATTATTGATCTCAAGACTGGATTGTCTGGAATCTACGTGGAAATGTTTAAATAAGACATACTATCAATTACTTTCATAAGAAAAATATTTTGTTGGTACTAATATTTACATTTTATTTATTTTAAGTTTGACAAAAAAACTAAGACTTTGTAAAAGGTTAGGACTTTTTAAAAAGAATATATTCTTTCATGTTGAATAATTAATGTCTTTTGATTTGACGGATTAAGTTATTTAGAGATTACTTTATTTTTGAATTGATTTTTTATTTATTTTATTTGGAAAGTAGATAAGATGAAATATTTAAAATTAAATTTATAATTTGTTTGGTTGAAGATATATATATATATATATAGAGAGAGAGAGAGAGAGAGAGTTAAATAAAATATAAATTTAATCTCATATATTTGTCTCTTCCTCTTTTAATTTTAAATATGACTTCAAAATTGAAAGTTCAATTCATGAATACAATTGAAAATTATTCCTTCATAGAAATTAATTTTAATTAGTTTGTGAATACATTAAAATATTCAATTTAAATTAAATTTAAGACTAATTTTCACCAAATTTTATTTTTTGAAATAAATCTATGAGAAATTATGTTGTATTGCATTATTTCCAAAATATGAAAACGTATTAGATATGTTATATAAGTATTAGATATGCTAGTTAGCTGGTAAAGTAACCCTTTTAGAGTTTAGAAAACATTAATTTCTATAAGTAAACAATTCCATTCAAAGAATATTTTTCAAAAAAAAACTTAGATAAAGTAATGATCCCTAGTGGGCAAGCAGTAACATAAGACTAAGCACATTTAAGACTTGTCGTAATAAAATCTACAAATATCTATAAGTAGCAAAGAAAAGAAAATCAAATTAGAATAGGATAATAGGAATTATTATCCAATTAAAAAATTATTAAGATAATATAATTTTAACAACATATTAACTAATGACAGTGATACCAATATGGGTTGTGGTGCAATGGTGATGGACTGTTTCACCCTTAATCAAAGGTTTCAGATTCGAGTCTTGGGTATTGGAGAAAATCATGTTAGGAGCATCACCCTCAAATGGGCCCTGCAAACTGCGTGATCCAAATTTAATCAGAGCTCCAATATAGGCTCTGAACACCAGATGAAAAAAAAAACTAATGACAATGACGATCTACGATATCATGAAACTCTTAATTTAGATGATAATAATTGATTTCTAAAATAGAAAATTAATTATGGCTACTTGTCCTCTATCTTTCACTGTCAAAGACTCACGATTGTTTGTATCAACTATATCAATCACCAAAATGGGCGTAATAAAAAATAAAGAATATCAAAATGCAAAAAATTATAAGTTTTACCCTTCCGTTTTAAAATAAAAACCATCTTAGTAAAAAAAATACATTTCAAAAGAAGTGTCAACATAGAAATTTAAGACAAAAATAGCATATTTTCTCACTATACATCTATACTCCATCTTGTTAATAGTATTCAATTTTCAAAAGACATTATTATTAAAACAAAATACATTTTAATATCAAAATATTATTATTATTTTGCATGAATTAGTGGTGAAAGTGAACATTATTTCTTGATGTAACTTGCGTTATCATGGTATATATTCACCAACAATTTATTAAACAAGGGTATGTTTAGTAAATTATATATTTTATTTATTGATTTTTTAATGAACGTGATTTTAATTAGGGTGACACTTATTTTGAGACGGATAGAGTAAAAGATTAGACCAACTAGGATGTGGCATCATTGCTTTGGTTATAGTGTCCATATCAGAGACAAAGAGTGTTGGGTTCTAGTAATATTCAATAATAATTGCAGTTTAATTAGTAGAAGTCTATTTAATTATCATGGCTAATCAGACCAAAATAAAGAGAGTGGTTAGTGTACACAAAAAGAAAAGGTCACCTTATTATAAAGTTTTATCTTTAGCAAAACACAAGTCATCAGGTATAATTATTAGTATTAGTTAGAGGTGCCAAATGGACGGATTGAGTTAAATTTGAGCGAGTCAATATGAATTGAGCTAATAAATGAGCGAGTCACTAACCTATTCAAAATGGAATGGACGAATTATATTTTCATAAGCTAATTTTGCCACCTCTCAATATAATGACCAAAAGAAGTAAAGATGGAAATCAATACTACCTAGGACAATAGTGGAAGTTACGAACGTATGATTAAACTCAAAAGATTATGTAACTTCATATATATATATATATATATATATATATTTTAGGACACCTGATAGCATTTATCGTGGTTGGTGCATAGAAATTAAACTCTGAATACATACACATGGACGAAGCTATAATTCTGCTTGCGCCTTACGGGTTCAACAAAATCTAGTAATTTTGGTTCAAATTCTCTATTTATATATTTTTTTAAAACCATTTCATATATAAATAAATAATTTATTTAGAACCAAGTAAACTTCATTTTATAGAATATAAATTCCAGTACATTGCATTTTCTAGAATATAAAACTCATAAACTCAATATTCTAATTCTAGCTTTGCCCATACCTTTGATTTATTTGATTACTAATAATATGTTGAGCCTTTTTTTGGTACAATTAATATGTTGAACTTGCTGTATAAGAAAGATACCTTATGATCTGTTTAGTGACTGCAAATGCAAGTCATGACATATGGATATAGAATGATGAAATATCTCTGCAGAAAACCTTTCCCACCTACTAATTACTCTTGTTGGTTCTGTCTGATGGTTATCGAAAATAGTCTCTCTATCTTCACAACGTAGGAATAAGACTACGTACACATCATCCTTAACCCCACTTATGGGATTACACTGGTTATGATGTTGTTGTGGTCCTGTCCCAACTTCGCTAAATCAATATTTTGCACCAAACATGCATGACTTTCACTTCACTCATGCTATGACCCCAAAAAAATAAAAAAAGAAGTCCTCCAAAAGCTTATTTCATGTTTTCATTGTTATGTTACTTTTAAGCCTTCCAATCAGTTTCCCTTGCTTCATTAAGCAGTTAAGCATCTCCCATTGTGAATTGATTCATACTCAAAATGGGATGGACAAAATCTGCCAGAAGAAAACTCACTTTACCCATAATCACGGCCATCGTCTTTACCTTCTTAGCCTTCATTTTTCTCTTGTATACTGAAAGGATCACAACTATTTCGAGGTTTAAACTCAATTGTCCCAAAAGAAATTCTGCAGGTGTACCATCTAGTTGATTAATTTCGATCCCAATTGTTGTCATTCTATTGTTTTTTCTGTCATTGTGAACTTTTTTTGGTTTCTTGTCTTAATAGATGATAGAGCATTGGAGAGCGATTCAATAGACAATCCAGGAGACGATATTCTTGATTTTGATCCTAATGAATGCAGTGTCAATCATGGGAAATGGATCTTTAATTCTTCGATTAAGCCATTGTACACAGACAGGACTTGTCCGTATATTGATAAACAATATTCTTGTATTAAGAACGGTCGAAATGATTCATATTATCTTCACTGGGAATGGAAGCCTGATGACTGCATGTTACCAAGGTTAGCAAGTTAGTCAAAGTTTCAATTCTTTATTTCTTCGTAAAATTAGTCTTATATTGTTCGAACTTTTCAATAAACGCCACTAGATGTATGTTAGATCCTTCAAAAGTAGTGCATTTTTTAAAGTTAACACAACACATTGCAAAATGACATCTTGACAATTAATTCAGGTTTGATCCTGAAGTTGCCCTGAGAAAGCTTCAAGGGAAAAGACTAATGTTTGTAGGGGATTCACTACAGAGAAATCAATGGATATCTTTTATTTGTTTAGTTGAATCTGTAATCCCAAAAGACAAGAAATCCATGAAACGAGGCCGCGTTCATTCTGTATTCAAAGCTAAGGTAATTCACCATAAAAAATCTTGTCTTGTTCAAGAATTTGCTTAAACAAACACAGGATTGAAGTTCGAAAAAAATGTGATGTAACAGGAATATGATGCCACCATTGAGTTCTATTGGGCACCATTCTTAGTGGAATCTAACACTGATATTCCTATTAAAAGTGATCCAAAGCAGAGAATTATTAAAGTAGACTCAATTTCTCAGCGTGCCAAAAACTGGTTAGGAGCAGACATCCTTGTTTTCAATACTTATGTTTGGTGGATGAGTGGACTCAAGACCAAAGCACTGTAAGTTCTTAAATCTCGTGGTCTTAAACATGTAAGGTGGAAAATTAGAATTAAAGAGCTGTCAGAACATTCTTTTCAAAATGGACTAAAAAAGAAAAGTAAGACAAATAAATTGAAGCGGAGAGAGTATATACATAACAAAAAAGTTGACTGATATGCACATTACAATTTTAAACTGATTAAAAAAATGCAGATGGGGTGAATTCGAAAACGGAGAAGAAGGTTATGAAGAATTAGAAACAGCAGTTTCTTATAGAGTAGCATTAAGGACATGGGCAAATTGGATTGATTCAACAATTGATCCAAGCAAAACAAAAGTTTTTTTCACTACAATGTCCCCTTCACACCAAAAGTAAGTCATCACGACAATTTCTTATCAAACACGTCAATTTCTTATTAAAATCGCGTTAAATCCTGTAGAACTTAAACTCACACAACCTTTTGCTATCAGAAATAAAGAATGGGGGAACGTAAACGGGATCAGGTGCTTCAACGAGACGAGACCAGTAACGAAAAAGGGTCACTGGGGAACTGGTTCAAATAAAGAGATGATGAATGTTGTTGCTAGTGTCATGAGGAGAATGAAAGTTCCTGTTACAGTATTAAATGTAACGCAACTATCTGAATACAGAATCGATGCACATACGTCGATTTATGGTGAATTGCAAGGCAAATTGTTAACAAATGAGCAAAGAGCAGATCCATTGCATTTTGCAGATTGTATACATTGGTGTTTGCCTGGAGTTCCTGATACTTGGAATCAGTTGCTTTTTGCATATTTGTAGCACAAAAAAATGTAATGCTAAAAAGTCTAAACAGACTGAAAGAGATTCTTTGGTAAATTATTTTAACCACATTGAATCAATACGCAAAGTAGATTGATTGGTCTATTTACTATGTTTGGTTAGTCAAAATGTTTTGAAAAATGATGTAATTATTTTTTAAAAAGAAAATGACTTCCCAGGTTGTTTATAGGTCGGTTTGGTCCAGTTTATGTATTACTAGTTTGTAGGGGTGGGCATTCGGTTCAGGTTTCTTAAATTTCGGGTTTGGTAATTCGGGAAATGGTAAATTAAACTTCGGTTTGGTATGGTATTCAGTAATACCGTATTGTAGCCAAATGTATTACAAAGTTAATACTATTTCTCCAATCATTTCTATTTTTTTTTTTGATGCACAATATAATAGAAGATCAACAAATAAGAAGACATCGAGAAAAGCAAATTGATACAACTAAAAGACACATATTTGGATTATTCATGCTTATCCTTTTACTTTCTCTATACTAATGAGTAATGAACATGTTGATAAATGACTTTCATTAAGTTAATAATTTGTTATTCACCGAATACCAAATGGTATTAATGTCTCATACCAAATCCAAACCGGAATACCATAATTCTAAAATTTTACTCTCAAATAGCATACCAAATACCAAATTACTAAATACCAAATAACCAAAAAATTCGATTCAGTTCTCGATATTTTATGCCCGGCCCTACTAATTTGATTAATGATTTTCAATTTGTAAACGTGCTAAAATGATAACCAAATTAATAAGATATTTGTTATTCATGATTTTCAGCTAATTGCAGTTTGGTTCTTAATGGTAAGTTTTCGATTTAACCGATAAGGATATGTTCCGCTATTTTATTTTTGCTTTTTTCTTGTTTTCATTTGTTCATATATACAGGCTTTTGTACATAAAAGTCTTACACAAGTTACAAGCAGAGAAAAAAATTCTAATAACAAAATTGCTAAAACAAATTTGTTTTTCTTTCTGGTTAAGTAGCACACTTGGATATAGTAGCACTAAGTCCACAACTATAAGATGCAGAAGAAAATATAATTTGTATTTAAAATCTAAATCCACTATTATAGGATTAGGAATAAAATAATTATTTTAGTAGAATCTTATTGGATTATCAATTTAATCGTTAATTAAAATAAAAAAAATCTAATGAATAGCCCAATGAAAACTTTACAAAATTATTTAAAAGTGATTAATCCAATAACTAAATACTGATAAATCAATAATCTTTTTTTTAGTTAAATCATATAATCGAAAAATGATAGAGCATGAGACCTCATCAATCTCTTTATAGCATTGTTGAATTTTGTTGTGAAGATTAGCAAGAAGATCTCCTATCATTTCTATTTCTCTTTATGTGAGTCGTTCCAGCTAAAAAAAATTTGGGTGTAGGTAGTTTTTCTTTAGTTTTTATAATTCTAGATTTAGGGTAAAATGTAATCTATTTTGGGATTATTCTTTCCAAAACATCTTTATGAATTTTGAATAAGATAAAAGAAAACTTGAAAGGAAGAATGAAATATTCCTTCTTCAATAGAATATGTTTTTGATAAAGATTAAAGTGAAATTTACCATGTGACAATATGCGATTTGATTCAATTTTTTTCGATTTAGATCAATTTTTATTTAAACTGTGAACACCCTTAGTAACAAATAGTTCAGTGTAATAATTCACTCTATATTAATATATCAATTAGCTTGTATTGATTCATACATCATAGAGAACAAATGCAACATACAAAATGAATTGAGTATTGACACATTAATACAGAACAAACCGATATAGTTTCAAGCAAACAAATACAAAGTAACATATAACACTTTTTTTTTTTAAAAAAAAAGACACTAAAACTTGGTTGAGTTGAAGTAGGTACTCTCATTATTTTTGATAAATACATAACATATGTTTATCGGATTAGGTAATTTTTTCTTGAAAAAAGAAGTGAAAATTTTCACAAATAACCACTATAATAAACTTAATAAGTATGTTTCATAGCTATAATTTGCATATTTACGGGTTGTAGCTACAATTTAAGCCGTCTCGTTTGTATAATTCACGGGTGAGTTTGTATAAATCACTTGGTACATTTATATAATTGAACTATTTTTGTATAAAGTTGAAATAACGAATTTATACAAACACAAACATCTGAACATTAATCAATTATACAAAAGTTATACAGATTTTGAATTATACAAACTCGAAACCCTAGCCCACGTAATTATTACTGAATATTAATCACGAATGATAATTAACTAAAATTATAACCGTGATGACTAATTAACTATGTCGTAATTTTCGCACAAAAGAAGTGATTTCGAAATGCTTACGAATCCAAGCCCATCTGTGAAAGCCCAACAATCTCTTCTCGTCTATTTTCCAAGTTAGAGTTCAAATTTCTGGAAGCTTCGGGAACCTAATTTAGCTGATTCCTTGTTCCCCAAGTTCCCAAAATCAGAACAAAAACATAACTTCCATATATTTCTATAGAAAAGAGTGTTGTAGGAATCAGCTATGGCGGGAGGAGGAAACTTTCTTCAGAGGGTCATTTCTTATGTAGCCAACGAATTGATCGTCAATGGACTCGCCAACAAGTAATCTATTGTTCTTTGCTTTTGGTTTATTTTCTTATCTATTTATATTTCAGTATTTTCTGTAAAGGGCAAATGTGTATTCGAATATATTCATACAATCGATTGAAACATGTTAAACCTTTTTGCTAAACATACTCTGTTATTGTCTTCAGTTAACAATTTATAATCTAGCTCGCTCTTTTCAAGTTTGAAGTTATGACAAAATGATCGAGTAAGGTAGGGATGACGATGGGGCGGGGCGGGGTAGGTAACAGTGTTTGCAGGTCGAATTTAGGCCATAAATTAGCCCAACATAAAGTTTTAGGGGTGTATGGAATAAAACTCGTCAAGTTGATCAGTGTTCCTAATCTATTCAACAATTAATTAATGAAATTTAGGAGTAATCAATGAGGGTACATAAATTCAATCATTAATTTTTGAATTGAGAGAGTTCACCAACGTGTTTGGATTGTCCTATCAAGTGTGGGGGTTGTTGTTGTTGTTGGAGTATCCTATATCAAGTTTGGGGTTGTGGTTTTAGTATATTTCATCTTAAGCTTGCCAAAGATGGCTCTATAGGCTTGTAGGTTGTAATGATTGTGAAGATGATGGAAATTTAACATTATCATACAGCCATACACAATCTCTATTTTATCTTCTTTTTTATTGAGAAAGTTTTTAGTATCTGTTGCACTTTTGTGTTGTGCTGGCTTGAGGGAATGATTTTCTTCCCTTCAAAGTGAGTTGTGTGTTCCTTTATGTTTTATTGTTTGATAACATTGGTGTTTGTACCATCTTGGGTGCTCTTCGACTAATTTCAATTTCAACAAATGAAAAGATAAAAAGGAATTTCTTGCAGCTTTAGTAACACAAAATATTACTATGAAGTTGTTGTTGCATTACTATTGTAGCTTTTTAGGCAAGTTATAGCTTCAATAGAGGCAGTCGTATTTACAAGTATTACCACTTCTCGCGTTGCTGACTACTTGTAGACCTCCTAATTGATATAAAATTGTTGATAGAGTGAAAATGATGTTGTGTGCCAGGAACTAATTTTGTAAGGAGTGTTTGGAATTACTTCATGTGACAGACCTATCAAAAGAAAAAAACACACACGACTAGTTCTCTGTTTAAAAGGATAAACTGTTCCTACGACAAGTGGAAACAGATCCCTCTGCTACCATGGGAAATCTGTTTTTTTTTTTTTTGATAACATTGGTGTTTGTACCATCTTGTGTGCTCTTCAACTAATTTCAATTTCAACAAATGAAAAGATAAAAAAGAATTTCTTGCAGCTTTAGTTATACAAAATATTAAGAATCTGTGAAGTGGTTGTTGCATTACTATTGTAGCTTTTTAGGCAAGTTATAGCTTCAATGGAGGCAGTCATATTTACAAGTATTACCATTTCTCGCTTACGTTGCTGACTACTTGTGGACATCCTAGTTGATGTAAAATTGTTGACAGAGTTAAAATGATGTTGTGTGCAAGGAATTAACTTTGTAGGGAGTGTTTGGAATTACTTCATGTGACTGACCTATAAAAAGAAAAAAAAATACGCGACTAGTTCTCTGTTTAAAAGGATAAACTGTTCTTATGACAAGTGGAAACAGATCCTTTTGCTACCATGGGAAATCTATTTTTTCTTTCTTTTTGGGATGTCCTCTAGTATGAAGGCTGAGATATTATACTGATTGTCTTGGTAATATGTCCACTAACATTGGTGTTTATACCATCTTGCGTGCTCTTTGACTAATTTCAATTTCAACAAATGAAAAGATAAAAAAATAAAATTGCAGCTTTAGTTATACAAAATATTAAGAATCTGTGAAGTTGTTGTTGCGTTACTATTGTAGCTTTTTAGGCAAGTTATAGCTTCAATGGAGGCAGTTGTATTTACAAGTATTACCATTTCTCGCTTACGTTGCTGACTACTTGTAGACATCCTAGTTGATGTAAAATTGTTGACAGAGTTAAAATGATGTTGTGTGCCAGGAATTAATTTTGTAGGGAGTGTTTGGAATTACTTCATGTGACTGACCTATCAAAAGAAAAAAAAAAACACGCAACTAGTTCTCTGTTTAAAAGGATGAACTATTCCTACAACAAGTGGAAACAGATCCTTCTGCTACCATGGGAAATCTATTTTTTCTTTCTTTTTGGGATGTCCTCTAGTATGAAGCCTGAGATATTATACTGATTGATTGTCTTGGAAATATGTCCACTAACTGTATCTTTCTTTTAATCTCAGCCAAAGTTTTCAAAGGTTTGCCGTAAGGACCTCGAAGAGAATAGATGATATATCTAAAATGGGTAACTAATAAACCAATATCTCTTCCTTGTTCTAGTCAAGTTTTCAGGCTGTTCTGAGCACATCTGTTTTCATACAAGCAGCTGTGCAGACTACCTCGAAGAGAATAGATGATCTATCTAAAATGGGTAACTAATATACCAATATCTCTTCCTTATTCTAGTCAAGTTTTCAGGCTGTTCTGAGCACATCTGTTTTCATACATGCAGCTGTGCAGACCAAGCGAAAAATTGCTGACCAGATCAAGGATGCATCAAAAAACTTTGAGGTTTTAACTGTGAAACTCCTAAAAGTAATTATATCGAGTCTCAAACTAATAAGTAATTTACTAACTGATAATTTTTCTGCAGTCTTTCAAGAACAAGTGATTTGGAAGCAATGGTGTAAGGATGTACAGAGTTTGCTTTTTTCTCCCAAACTAATATTTTGAAGAAAATTGAGTCCTTGTTTCTGTGTGACTACGATGCCTCGAGGATAATTCCAGTTCTGTAATGTGGCTTTGTTGCACATGGCGGTGTAGAAGTGATCTTAGTAATGATGCCATAATGTTGCATCGTATTGTTTTCCCATTTTTGTCGCTTTTGTGATGCGTTTTGCAAGTCGCTTGTCAATTTCGAATCATGCCTCTAGAAAGCATGTGAAAAAAGTGCACAGAGTAGCTGCTCAAACTTTGGTGAATCTATGCTCTATAGCTTGGCATTTTATCTTTTATGTACAGGAGAGGCTATGAGAATTGAGAACTATGCACACCTTTAGTCTTGTACTGAATTTTCTACAAGCACACAGATTTTGGAAAAGCATTTGTTCATTCTTTTTGTGAGCTTAAATTAGCCTAGTGATTTGACCCCCTTTCTTTGTAAAGGTTTGGCCTTTCATATGCCCATGATCATAAATCATAATTTAAAAATATTAAGTCATCTTAAAATACAAAAATAAAATTAGGTTAAATATTTAATTGACCTATGTAAAACTAGAACATTATCCAATATTATTGTTAGCCTTTAGTGTCGAATTGATCTTTTTTTCTTTATTATTAATAGTATTGATTTGAGTTTTTTTTTGAGTTACTAAGATATGTGGGCTATCTATAGTTCTTATTGAATTATTTAAAAAATTTAGTCTCAAACATGAAATAATATGTTAAGATAAAAATTCTGATAAAGTTTAAGAAATATTTGTAAATTATATCACAATTGTATACATATAATGTTAGATTGGTTTGAATTCTTTTTAGTTAAAACCAATCAAACTAATTATGATCCAATTTTTTTCAATATCAAACCACTAATCAATTGTTATTATTCAATTCAACTCAAATAATCAATTTAGTGCAGTTTATCGGTTTTCCTTTGTACCCCTAATACTCATTATGAAGTGTGCATGGCTAATTTTGAACCAGTCTTTTCTGATGACCTAACAAGTTCAAATGGTTAGACTATCTACGTCCAATGAGAGTTTATGTACACGCTAGAGGATTATAGTGACTTTTTTTTTTTTTTTTTTTTTTTTTTTTTCACTTTTTTTT